>VDFB02270651.1:816212586-816378591 GCA_007258455.2 Sequoia sempervirens
AGATGTAGTTATAAGTGAGTTTACTAATTTTGTAGCCTCCATTGGTCAAATTGTTTCCACTCTCTATGCCAAGTATTGGAAGGATGCTCACTCTTGGTGGTACCTCATTGCCACACATCCAAGCTCTTGCTATCAAAATTTTATCACAAGTTTCTTAATTCTTATCATACTCTCTAAATTTGAATTTTTTTCATTTTCAAAATTCTTTCCAAGTTATGTGATCGGGTTTTTTATTTGTTCTATGCTTTTATTGTTTTCCTTACTATTTGTTCTATTCTAGGGTTCAATCTTTCACTTTATAGAAGAGAAGTTCATTCATATTGATTGTACCTGATTGGTTATAGTGGAGTTTGGAGAGTATTTAATCATCCAAGTTTTCCCCCTTTTGGGTTTCTCTAGTCCAAATCTTGTGTTTTGTTTCTATTTATCTACTTACTTTTTCTTTGCTTTTGGTACTTTATTTTTCTTTTGCATTCAATTGAAATATGTTTGGAGTAGCTAGAATTAGAAATCCATAATTGGTGAGTTGTTTAAGAATATCTAGAGCAGTTTATGGGTCAGATTTGCATCAAAGCAGATTTCTTACTATCAGGTTTACAATTTATCCCAACTAAGATAGGTTGGGGCTTGATGACTTTCTAATAGTGTTCATAATGTATGTAACTTTATTTTTAGATTTCTTGTGGATAATCTAAATAATGCTAATTTAAGAAATTTATGAATTTTCCTTCTATTTAGAAAGTCAAATTTTCTTGAGGTTTGGGTATTAATAATGAATTGCATGAAATTAGTTATAGAAAGAAGATCATTATAAAATGTACCTATTGGTCTTCACCTTCATTTGGTTGGACTAAAGTAAAATTTGATTGTGATTTGTTCACTTAAATTTAAACACTAGGATGTTTAAGGTAATGTATTTTTTTGGACAAATCAGGGACTAATATGGCAACTCAGGAACCACCACTTGTGGGTATATTTGCCTATACAGACGAGGAGATCCATAAATTGGATCGTATTCTAGCTGATCCCACCACCACAGGGGTTTACAAGGATACATGTGTGTCAATTCTAAATAGCTTAAAGAAGATTATACAGAAATTTCACACCACAAATGCTTATTCTGTTGACACTATAGCAGCTATTCTTGCCGAGATGTAGCACGAGATTAGTGGTGAGGTTTCTCTTGCAGTTGTTTAGCTGCAAGTCCCAAAAGATACCCTCAAAGAAAAATGTTTTCCATATTACGTTGGTAAATCCAAGGTTAAGGGATATTAGGTGACTCGATGTGTTGATCCTCAGATGGCCCCTTTGATATACCCACGCTTTCTTGCAGCATTTGGTCGTTATCCAAATAATGACCAAATTCCTTTATACTTTGCACAACAGTTGTATGCTGAGGTTCATTTGGGCCTCAACATCAACTACTTGGACCTACCACAATATTATGGTCAAGGGCATGGTAGGGTTGCTGACAGGGAGGCTTTTCATCAACCAAATCGACAACCTCAATCTTGTCAAAATTTGGTTGGGGAGAGATTGCCTGCTATCTCCCCAACCCTAGCACCTATTGCAGAGCAAGTTGTCATTTCTTCCCAAAGGGAAGCAATTGACGGTGTTGGTGATATAGCTGCTGCTACATCTATGATATCTACTGATCATGTGGGGAGATATTTGATGAGTCATTCTGCATGATCTAGACCATTGGATCGTGGTATTGATCCTTATGCTATGGCAGGTGTCCTTTCACCCTTAGACATAGATGGTCTCAAAGGAGAGCAGATGCTTCAGAGTACAACTCATTGTTTGTTAGATGACCTATTGGAGGCATACGGTTTCATTTCGGCAGAGCTTGGGATCCCGATAAATGAGGTCAGAGGACATGTGAGTAGATCTCGTTCACATCTAGGATCCAACCAGGCTACAAGTCCTTCACATCATTCTCATCACTTTGGAAGCACTACACATTTGTCAGATCCACCTACAGATCATTCAACTACTGGAGATGAGGGTACACCTACTGGTCCTTCAACGAGTGTTCAACATCATGCATCCCAGGGCTTAGATTTAGTTGAAGATCAGTTGCAGATGGGATCGTCAAGTTTTGTGGATATGTTGGTACATGGAGAAATGTCATCGATGCCATCTCACCTAGTTAGTCCACTACACACGTCACTACTAGAGCTAGCCAAGGAGACCCGTGATACAGCCAAGTTGACAGATAGGGTAATTGCAGTAGATCCTGCACCACCTGATATAGAGGTATGTATGTGTGTACACACATGCACAATTTAAACTTGTTTAAACTTTAATATTACTTGTTTTACTTAAATGGTAGATAGTCCTAATGTACACATTTATGTTATATATATATTGTAGAGGGAGTTAGCTCATGTTACACTGAGTCTGAGGACGGACCGTGTACGCAGGCGTAATTTGGTTGATGTGACTAATGTTAGTGGACAGGTGAGTTTGAGTTTTTAAATCATGTACCCATGTATATATATAATTTGTACACATGTATATAGATATTTAACATTATTCCAATTTGGCATAATATAATTAGATTGTGTACATGTCTTGTACTATCTCCAGGGCTCGGTGCATCCATCGGAGCATGATTCTCACTCAGAGGGTCGCTCAATTTGGAGTCGGCATGACAACTCTGGTGGAGCCTAAGTTAATTAATAGGTAAACAAGTTGTTGGTACAAAATGCAATGTTTATTTTATGTTTTCACAATAGCTGCTCAAAATTTTGAATGAAACATGTTGGTAATTTATCTTGATTCTAACTCTTTGGCACATTTCTTTTTCTAGGCTCTATGTACGAGGAGTCATTCTTGGGTACAAAAGGTAAATTTGCTAAGATTCTACTTTTTATGTGTCTCTTGAGATTGCTTAAGGTATGTTCAAATAGTTTGCAAAAGTTTTCTATGATGGCCTAACTTCTTGAATAACTTGTGAAAACTTGAAATGAGTCATGATTACTTGGGATTAATGGCAAGTTTGTTGAGTGTAATGCTACTATGATATGATATGTTCAGATACCAATTTGTAATCACTACTCTTCCTAGTTTATATACATACATATTATATACCATATGCTTTGATACGAATGTGTACAACCTTCATGGTGCCATTAACTGAAAAACTCATGAAATGCTTTACATCACTGACCTTTATGCTTGCATTGTATTATTTTTCCCCTGTGACTGCACTTTGTGGTCATTATCAACTCTTGATGTTCTTCCTCATCTTCAATTTCACTGTATCCTTTCTTATCACCTTGCTTCACTTTGCAAAGACACAATTTTGATTTTGTAGACATTAATCCAATGAAAAAAAGGCTTGGATGCTATAGATGTTTCAAGTAAATAGTGTAACATCTTCAACTATCAAGGACCTTGATGAGATCGTAGTCATTAAAGAAGATTATCATTTGGAATGTACATTACATCACAGTCATGAAGAATGTCAAGGTTGACACAAAGACATTACCTTACCTTTTAGCCCTTGGCCATTTAAAATGAAAAGAGTTTTCCTTTAAGTATATAATATATATGACTCATTCACCGTCTTTAACAGTCCATGACTGTCCTTATACTCTCATTGTTACCCTCATCAATTTTCTTTAGTTTTCCATGCATAAGGATTGACAACACCTTAATCAAGACTATCTTGCATAGCTTCTCCTGCTCGGATCATTGTAGACTGTCTTCTAACCTCTGATGAAATGAGACAACCCCTGCTTAACTGCCTCTTTGGTATGCAGCCTCCATGAAACTAATGCCAAAGTCATCTTGCACAGTCCATTACCTTTTCACTATGCTCTATGTATGATTAGACTATCATGTTGTTGATTCCTTCGGTTGCCTTTATATGCATCATAAATAACCCTTTACACCTGGTGGTTGGGTTAAGACTGCAACTTCCTTATCCAATTCAACCGTCTTGGCCTTAGCATTGGCATGCTTCTCATTCATGAACATTGGTGAGGATTGTCCCTATATTCTCATGGAGATTGTCCTCTAATTAACAATAATGTATAACAAACAAACTCAGATCTGCTAGCCGTTTCTTTAAACTACTCTTGGATATGCTTGTATTGCAGAGAATGTAACCCAATAATGAGGACAACAGATGGAAAATATTCATCTCCTTCCTCCTCTGATGTGTCTGTCATTTCTATTTCATTGTCTTGAATGGCCTTCAATATACTATCTTAGTTCAACTTGAAACTACTGTCCCATGATCACTATCATGCACTTGAAATACTTGAATTTCGTAGCTATGACCTTTCCTCTATATCCTTTTGATCTGCCAAAATAAAGTCTTCCTCTTTTTTTTAAAGGATCCTACTACTGTCAACAAGGAAACTCTTATGGTAAACCATAGTAAATCCCCTATTAAGATTGTGAAAAGCCTTGTCAAGAAAACAATAGTAAGGTAGTCATAGGCCAATAATCACAGTCATCATGAGCTCTAGAAGTCAGTCTATAGAAATGTAGATATTGTCTTATAAAGAACAATGTTACAATGGTAAGGGAAACAATCTAGATGAAGAAAATGACCTTGGTAATCAAGCACATTGTAGCCAATGAAAAATATTGAAGAGGGCAGTCATGTATAGGGTTTTAAGGAGACAAGTTGCTCTCGCCATTGGATAGCTTGATAGAGCTTGGAAGGCAATATGGTGATCTTGAGAGTAATTTAGAAATGAAAAGACTCATAGGAAATATCAAATGCTATGTTTACTTGTGGATTTCTTGCTACCAAAGACCACATAGTGGATTTACAATAGAATAACATGAAATTCATAGAAAGGTGCAGTTCAAACTCAAAAGATTAGTATGAAAGAAAGTCCACAGTCTAAAAAAAAGTGACAATGCTCAAAAGAGGACAATGGTAGTTAAAAGTGGCATGTTGAATGAAAGTATTGTTGGTTAAAGGTTTAAGTTTACAATACAGGGAACACATATTTCATGTTAATCTACAAATGAGTACATCATTGGCTCACAAAGTGATAGTGAAGAAATCCCTATAAAATGTCAAAAACCTTATCAAAGCTTGTGTAGTTCAACACAAATTTTTGATTATAAACTCAATTTTTTATGTTTCATTCATTAACTTGATTTATGCGGGACTGAAGCAGTGAATTTTTCACAGTGACATGGTTTATGAATAGTTAAAATACCATTTGTTCAGATTAAACAAAAACACTTGCAAGCATAGTTATAGTGCAAATAAGGAGTAAGTACACTAAAGTTAAGAAGATAAAAATCAACAAAATGCAATGGATAGTCAACATATGACAGAGGAAAAATGGAAATTTTACAAGGCAAATGATTACTCTTGATGCTATGGTATACACCTTGCAATTGGTGAAAGGTTATAATAGAGGAAGAGATATATCAAAGTGCATATGGGTGAAATGAGATGGAAAAGCATCCTGGGTCATTTTTCTAGCAGCTAGTTGTTAATCAATTTAATGATACCTTGGTGGTTTCTTATGGTAGATTGCTAGTTTTTGTTGTGTGGTCTCACAATGCGCCCCAAGGCTGTAAGACTTGGGGACCTAAGTGAAAAATTTAACTCTTATGGAAGGAGCTAGCAAGTTGAAAAGATCTCCGGAAGTAAAGAGAAAAGACAAATTTTTAATAAAAGAGTACTTTGTAATGTAGTTTTCCGGGTACCAGATACCAGGAACCACAAATGTTTGAAAAGGGAAAAAGGTAATGCAAATGCAAGCAAAATTTTTTGATCTGGTAGTCGAGGTCTGGTAAAATGGAAGTTCCGGTAAAACCGAAGTCTGGGGAAAGTTCATGGGAAAAGCTGAATACCGGGTACTTGGTATCGAGAAGCAATGTAAAATGAAGTTTTATTTACATGAGATTTTTTTTTAATGTTTCTTTTAAAAAAGGGATTTAATGAATGGAATTTGTCTTTGAGCTTTCCTCTATATCCTTTTGATCTACCAAGAACCTCTTGAATAGTTGTCATCAATTTGTTCATCATATCAAGTTTTTAGATGATACTGCATGACAATTTGTTATCTGGTTACCAGGTGTTGATTAGCTTCTTGTGGATAAAATACTGGATCCATCGTATCTTAGCCGAGAAGAGTCTACATTCAAGAACCTCAAAAGAATCTTGGATAATTATGGACCTTATTCAAGTGCTTGGGTTGGTGAAGCTGGTGGAGCTTATAAGAGTGGACACAATCTGGACACTAATGCTTGTCTTTAGCTTTTGGTAAGCTTTTCTTTTGTGAAACTTCAATTTGTTTACTCTAGATTTTGTACAAACCATGCACTTTTAGCTTTCACTATTAATTTTATCGACTTGGTGGATTTTGATTCTATTGTTTTGTGTTGTGGATGCAGTGTTTTCTCCTACTGCCAAAAGTGTGGCCACTCAAGCAGAGAGATCAATGTAGGCAAATGTTCTTGGTTAAAAAGCAACCACCTTATACAAACCTAGTGCCCTCCATTCTGTTGCATGGAACATCAACACACAACAGGCTTCAGTGATCCTACCCAATATTCTAGTTCTCTTTCAGACTCTGATCATGTTAATGCGTATATGATGCAAACTGTTGGTTCCTACATTTATCTATGTATGAAAGGAAAAACTGTTGTTCACTAGCCATCTTTTGAAGAAACAACTATCTTTCTTGTTGTTCTTTGAACTTTGTTTAAAGTCATATTTGACATGTAAGAGCTTATGATATGTATGTTACAAAAATCCAACTTATTACTTTGTAATTTTGGCCTTGCCTTGGTATTTTTTGGCTGCCATTTTGTAATCGCTTTTTGCTATAAATAAAAAAGCTTCACTATTTTCAGAATATATATATATATATATATATATATATTTCTGAACTTGTTTTGTACCATTCACTTGTGGCTTCATTTCACATGCATAAATGTCCCCACTTAATGTGCATTTTTCCACATGTTTTCATGTTACAAAAATAGTGCACTACTCTTCTAAGGGAAGAGGTAGGGAATGCTAGAAGAATAAATTTGAACACAAATTGTACTGGTAGTCGACAACTAGTTTTTGAAAACATAACTATTCCAGAGATATCATTTTGATGCAACATAAAATTGAGGAAAGTGATTGATTTAGAGAAACATGTGCTTCCATTACTTTATTGAATCTAAGATTTCTTCAGGTGACACTTCAGTTAGTGTTTATAGTTCATAGTGCATTTATTTTGGATGACAATACATGGCATAACTCATTTAGCCAATTATTTTAATCCTACAATTCTCTTTGTTGACTAATCTTGACCATCTGTTAATTGTTTTAGTCCTCTCACAGATGGTTGTGGATTAGTCTATCAAGTTCATTTTGTAATGTGGTACCCCATCCCATCTAATTTTGTCTAGCAGATAAGTCACACATCATGTCACCCAACATTGTATTGAGTCCTAGTTGGTGTTCTAAGTCCATCTCAAACTATGTGACCCCGTAATCTATGATTATCAATGGATCTACTAGATACTCTGTATTGTATTACTATACTTATATTACTTCATTTCTTCTTACCAAAAGAAATTGGTAGCTTGATGTGTGCTGCAATTTCCCAGACCCATGTTAAAGATAGTTTGCTTGTTTATCTTGCATCATTTAGAAGTAGCATCATACAAATGGCTTTTGGAACTACGTCTATCTCCAGTAATTCATCAGCCATAAGGAATAATTGGCACCATTATTGTTATTAAAAGCATCAATTCTATTTGCAATGTAACTTTAATCTATGTGATTGACTGAGACAGATAGAGGCAAATTGAATTTATTTTCTAGATTACTTGCATTGAACTATCGGTTTGCCATCTGAGTCATATTCAAGCTGTTGGAAGATTGAGGCCCATTTGAATTCTGTCATTATTTTTTCTTAGATTTTGGGCATTGTGGTTGGCGCATTATTTGTTTGTGAAGTCAGTATTACATACACTAGTTCATCTCACTGGTTTTTTATTTGAAGATTGATAAGCCATACTTCAAAACTGTGAATCTACAAATTCCACAGTTAATATTTAGTAAAAATAAAGTGCCAGTACCATATAATGTATGATTCTAACAATTCTAATGAATAGGGCATTTTGTTTATGAGGATCAATAATACATAAGTTGAAACCACAACAAAATGTTTACTTTTGCACATTAAGAATTGATTTTGGTTCATAAATCATAGCTTAGAATAACTCCATATTAGCATATCTAATGAATATCTTGAGCAAACTACATGCAAATATCAAGTATATATATATCAATAATTGGCTATGCATAAAATCAAATTTAAAGGACCCAACTCACTAGAGTTAATACAACGTATCTTGCAATCACCCATACACAGTATCTAGCACTAAATGTATATTCAAAACTTTTATTCTCATGCTACCTAATAGCTCACTTCTTCCAAGAGTATCTCATATAATTCAAGCAAATTGACTCAAGAACTCATTGACAGTGAGGTCTTTTACATCTGGATACAACTCACTGCCTTCCACACCAACAGATCTGATTTCAAAATTAGTTTGATCCCCTTTCACATATATGCTGTGAAAGATACCCAAAAAGATATTCCCTAGAAAAATTGTCTCTGCAATGCCAACAAGTACATAGTTGTTAATTTTAATTTTCATGGTGAATCTCAATATTAAAAAAAAAACAAATCTCTACCATTCAAAACAAATCTACTTCTGTTTTGGTTTACCTGGTACACTAATACCATCAGAAAGTAATAAGAAAATGTTGCCTGGCTTGAAACAACAATCGAACAGCAAGTAAATCCACCTTGATAGGTCTACATAGTAGTTTGGCATAAAGGAAATCAAATAATCTTATTTACTAGAATTACAACACCCCTTGCAGCAATTATGAAAATGTTAGCACAAGAGACTATACCATGGCACACTTTCTCTAGAGCCTCAAAAAGTTTATGTTGGATAGTGCATCCTTCCCTCCAGCCATGTTGGAGGTCTTATCTAGAAGCAGAGAACCATCACATCCCTACAGAAAACAAAATAATATACATAGTTATATATCAGCTATGTATAGTTCCATTAATAAGCTTATAATCCCCTCTATAGCTTCGATTTTTCACTTAAACACAAATTATGTTTGCAAGTCACAACCTCATTAAGAAAAAATCCAAATAGAATAAACTTATGAATTTAGGGGTGCCCTAAACAATCATCTAAATAAGCAAATACTCTCTGATAAGTTCAAACATTTTTACTAAGGCCTAAAGTACATTAAAAAGTATCTCTATCTCACATTAACTGAACAATCATGATATTGTAGGCGTAAAACAAAAGCAACATTTCTAGGTTCTCTTTTCATGGCCATCTCCATCACAGACCTCGCCACGACTTCTTTCATCGGGCAGCTAGCTCTATAAAATCCTTTGTATAACTCCTACTGCATTTGATGCCTATTTTCATCATCCACAAGAAAGGAAGTTACTATTATACAAAAAATGATCAGTATAGCTATTATACAAAATCTTGAGACCCTAATATACTTAATTGAATGAGATTTTAAACTTAAAGTAACATATACATGATAATATATTTTTTTGTTGACAAATAAGATGGAATGAACTTGAAGAAAAATTCAATTTAATATAGTTTGGAGTCAGACAATTTGTGTAAATTGTTCAAGTACACCTATGACACATCATGTTATTCAAACCAATTCAAGTGGTTCAGCTCGCTCTTCAATAACATGTAATATTCTTTGATGTTCATCACTATCTAGTCTCCACTTACGACGTCCACGTGCACGTGGAACTGGATGAAGGGATAGGGAAGTAGCAACTACTAGGTGGCTATATTGATATACTTTGTTCTCAAGTTGATAATCAATAAAATGAATCCCATGCTGAACAATTTTGACTTGTTTCAGATATGTCCCTTGCACTACAACTGAACCTGTGGGAACCAACATTCAAAAGTAAGACATAACATTTAGAAGGTCAATACGAGTAACAAATTCAAAATATATACATTCAATAGATAAATCTTGCAAGAGCATCTATTTATTTTGTCAAATTTGTGGGGAACGACATTCCATCACTCATTTCTGATTCTACTAGCTTCCACCTCTCTCTTGTGCAATGCAATAGATAATAACTAACACCTTCTATGTTTCCAGCCTCTGCTATGACTGCAAAAATATCTCCTACACCAAATTTACATGGAAAATTTGTAAAAAAAGGAGTTCCACTATCATTTAAGTATATATAAATTTACTTAAAATAAGTAGCAAAAAATTATTAAACGATTAAGATACAAATTTACAAAAGCTCGTACATGTACGATATAAATATATACACATACATACCCTTTTTAATTAGTCCTGAAATATGGTCATAATCAATTGAAATCAAAGGAATGTCTTCAAAGCTTTCATCTTCATCTTCATTGTATGTGTCACTAACATCTAGTGGCACCAAATTCCATCCACTGACATATCCTTGTTGTTGGTTGTTGCATTCATCATAGTTTTCTAAAATGTAGTCATAACAAAAACATGAGTAATCCCTAGTCTGCAATGTCCATGGGAAACTATTGGTACTCATGACAAAATGCAAAGATCTTGTTTTCTCTACACTCTTGCATCCATGCATTGATCTTCTATCCACACCTACAAAAATTAATTTTGCATTAAAAAATCATAATTTAATATAAATATATTCAAACAAAAATAAATAAACTTGAATGTACACATATATGTATATTTAAAGATTTAAATATAAACAAAAACATACCTGATATCTCCCAAAACACTCTATGTGGAATGGATCAGTTGTTTGTTGAAGATGTGCCAACCTCATTTGATGCAAAGTGTTTTCTGACACCATTCAACAACATCATGCTCATCTTTTATATGATCTCCTTCATAATTCAGTTGATACTTTCTTAGAGCACGTTTGATGCAAGCTCCTGCACCATCATGTTCACCCTTTCCATGTCCACTCTCAAAGAAGCTCCAAACATGTGGTATGTTGTCATTTCGATGATATCTACAAAGTGCATAAAATGGCCTTGAAGATTTAAATTGTGAAGCACATCCATCTGACCATACAAAATGCTTTTCAATTTTGACACCATTGATTGCCAAATATTCAAAAAAAAATTTGAAGCAATGTTGTACAAATAGAGTGTCGTGCTCTTTGTCATCACTAATATAGAAGTGATATTCTTTCTTAATGACTCACTCCTCAGATGTACTGTCAACACCATCCAAATCCATTTGTGCATGTCGATAACACACATGCACCATAATAGTGATCTGCTTTGAAAAAATAATATTGTGATTGAAT
Organism: Sequoia sempervirens; assembly: GCA_007258455.2. Lineage (NCBI taxonomy): Eukaryota > Viridiplantae > Streptophyta > Pinopsida > Cupressales > Cupressaceae > Sequoia > Sequoia sempervirens. Next base: position 816,223,923 of record VDFB02270651.1, read on the forward strand.
CTCTTTTTGATGTACAAAAGAGTAATTATTTGCAAAGTCAACTATTGATAACACCGTTCCAAGTGGGAATGTATCTCTTAATGTCTGAAACTGTTGTGCTTTCCACTTAGAAAAGAAATCATGTTGTATATATGGTTGTATCAATTTACGGAACTTTTCCATAAATGTTCCAATAGGTATCTCCTCTTCTACATAATCTAACCTTGTTGATTATTTGCCACTTTTGGTATGAAACTTGATATACTTGTAACTCTTGCAATTTACCAACATTGTCAAGTCAGTATCTTCATCTCTTAAAGGCATTTTAGCCAAATTTCCACATGTTTCATAGTGTCCTTGTATGCAACTTATTTGATTGGTTGCATTATCATCATTTGATTTATCACATAGGATGGATGCTACGAACTGACTTTCTTGTCTAGGAGGCGCATTCTGAATACCATCACTTTCTTCTCTAATCTTTTGGAACACTTGATAGTAGATATCAAATTCAATATGATAACGACAACAACAAGTTTCAAAAACCTTGTTTGTTTTCACATAGTATGGCTTTAACATTTGAAATGTTGTTTTCCCAATCTTTATATGTGGATTTGAATTACAAAACATTACATACATCTCATGTTGTGTTATGTCTAGACAATGTTTTATATGTAATTCATTATTATTGGGCCCAATCCTGTGTCTGATAACATCTCTACTATTTGATGAAGGATGGGTATGATCATTCCAAAAGGTTGAGATGAAGTTCCTAAAAAAATCTTGAATCCTATCAGATCAAGGAGCTCTACACATAATTGCCCAATTGCCTTCTGAGGTATTATCATCAAGAATCTTTCTCCTTTTGACATATTGTGTCAAGTCTTTCTGCTGAAACCAATCTCAGTTGAAAGTGAAGAGATTTGTCTTTTTTTGGCCATTTTTTCACTTAAAATTGATGTCAACATGTCTCTTCTTGAAATTTCCTTATCTGATTATCGAGACTATTTCCCAATGGACCCCAAACCTTTTTTCAAATTTTCAACAATGTCTTTTTGTAAGTGTGAACCTTTCCTCTTTTTTGTACTTGTATCTACACCCAACAATTGTAATGGCTCTTGTAGCTCATTACTTAGAAGTACAATTGATAATAGTTGGGCTTGATCGAGTGTATCAAGGTTATTGAAATGAGCAATTATTTGCTTTGCAGTTTTGTTCATTGACCTCCTAGTACTATTTCTAGGTTGTTCAGCATAAAACTTCAATTTTTCCATATCCATTTGAAGTAAATGATCTAAATTTCTAGAAGAAATTTTTCTCTTCACCTCTTTAGCTATATTCATATGCTCATCCATGATGGTATCCCGAAGTGATCCTGACCCCTCTCCAATATTCATTCCTTGCACTTGGGCCTCCTCCCTAACATCAACTATATGTTCTTTAGCCTCATTTGCTCTAGTATCTAAATTTGGCTCGACTTCTACTTCAGTTTCTGTATGTTGAGCCTCTACACAAAAACACGTAGAATAAATTTAACATATGGAACTTAAAGGATGATTTTAATTGATCACTAGGTGGATCTTGACTATGATAAATTAAGCTATAGTTTTTAAAATATACCTAGTCTTGCAAGAAAAGGATGAGACTGGGTTGCTTAGGATAACTATGAAGCATAAACTTTTGTTTTATCTTTAAGATCTAATACTTAACTCTATTCTTAAGAGAGATTATAATTGGTCCAAGTCCAATGACAGTTCTAAGGGAAAAATTTGCAAGGAAAATTATGGTTCTCATGACCAAAGGAGCAGCCATTTGAAGGACAACATTGAAGAAAACAACTGTGATCATCCACAGGGAACAACAGACCAGGGTGACAAAGACAAATGTATTGGAGGTGACAAGGTACCAAAGTACTTCAGGTCATGAAGGGAAGTATAATCTTAGTTGCAATTTGTTTTTCAAGATTGGAGGTTTCACTGCATTGATGCAACATCATAAAATCTTGCTATTGTAATGATACAATTAGTGATTCACATCAATCTAGATAAATCATTGACATGGAATAAAGAATGCACTAGTGTGAATGGCAAGGAGAACTACAGACTTGTTTGCTATATGTCAGTGATAAAGACAAGGTACAACTAAGACTAACATGTTAGCAAATCATGACTGCAGACTTACCAAGCCTGACTCAAACTTAGATCCAGGATTCTTGACCATGTCTAAACACACTGCATTTGAATGGGAAAATATCATGAGTGCAGGGACTTATTGGGATTTGTCTCTATGAAAAGTATATGACATGTTGCAGGATCATTTGTAGATCACTTGTAACAGTAACAGTGCTACAAGTGTTGTTCAAGCAGCTACAGGTGTTGTACATGTTGCTACATGCATCATGAAGACTGCTACATGCATCATATAGTCTGCTACAGGTGTTGTGTATGTTGCTACATGCATCATGTAGGTCGATACAGGCATCATGTAATCTGCTACAGGTGTTGTGCATGTTGCTACAATGCATCATGCAGGCTGCTATAGGCTTCATGTAATCTGCTACAGGAATCCTATAGGCTTCTAGAGGTGATAAAAGGTTGTTGTAGGTATTAAATCTTGTGCAAAAGGCATGAGGCCATTTGAGGAGTGTTTTCTGACTTCATGTAGATTAATGGAGCATTGATTCTCTATTGAGATCGTCATTGGGATACTATCATTGCTTTCGGAAATTTGGAGTATGCTCAAATGATATGTAGTGAGTGTATGAATATAGAAAATATGTTTGCCAGTCCTTGGCACTGGTTTGGAACATCATTGGTGGATTTATGGCACAAATTTGGAGTATGCTCAAATGATATGTAGCAAGTGTATGAATGAGAAAATGTGTTTGCTAGTTTTATTGGTGGATTTGTGGCACCAAGCATCCATATCTTCATTTGTTTCAAAGTAGTTTTAGCTATTATTATGTTGAGAGCCATATAGCGTGGAAGACAATGAAAGGGACAATTTTGTTCCTTGCTTGGCAACTATTTGACTTTGATAAGGGTCATGCTTGCTGTTTTCCCACACTTAGTGGTGCCACGATGACAAACATTAGTTAAGCGGATTGTTATTCTTCTTCAGCCATGACTGTTTGCATTCCATGGAGTTGTGAAGGCAAGAAGCAAACTCTTGGAATTCTCTGTTGGAGGCCATTAGAGCTAGCGAGCAGTTTGTTTGGGTTTCCATATCAAAAATTGGGCATTTATGCAAGGGTGACCATTGCCATTCTAGGGCAATCAGTCCATCTCCCATTGATGCAAGGTAGACAAGGATAAAAGGTAATTGAATACCCTTCATGCAAGTTCAATTGGCTAAGAAGAGAACTTTTATTGCCATACTAAAGAGACAAACAATGTGTTGTAGATACTTGTGGATTGAAAGAACAGACAGATGACAAGCAAAGTTATATTGTTGTTTGTACAAGCAGTCCATATTTATGGCAGAATATTCATGCAATAGCACTGAATAGTGAGTGAGATGCCACAAGCATACTTTTACTAAAGTTTTTCTGCTTGTTTGGTTTTTCACCAAAGGAATTATCATGTTATGCAACTGTGTATTGTTTATTTGCTCTGTTTTACTAGTTATTTTATCTATTTCTTTGATGTTTTATGTCTATTAATCCTACTACAAATTAAGTGGAAGCCTGTAGGGTGATTTCATTAGAGTGTTGATAATGCTAATATCAGAAATCCATTAATGATGTATCACTAGGATTGATATCCAATGATTTATCAATCACAAGCTCTCTAAATAATCTATAATCTATCATCTATGTTAGCTTAACAATACCTCTAACACTAAATAATCTATGTAATTTATTGAATCTAGTAATTCTGAATACTAGGATACCTGCATACCAATAGAATATTTGATTAGAATTATACTCTTTATTTGAATACTAGGACTAGACCTTTATATTCTTGATAATTCATAGGGAACATGCCTATCACATAATAGTGGACAATATAATGTCATGATTCACTACATAATTGTTGATCCTACATAGCTAGAGGATCATAGATTCTACAAACACCACCAAATAATGACTGTCATTCAGTAATCAAGCCTATTTAGACTTCTTAAGACTGTCCTCTCCTATCTATTTTGTCATGCAATATCAAAGGACCCTCCTAGACCTTAAACATAGTTTTAATGGCATGAAATACAATTCAACATATGATTCTTGAAAGGTTGTTGCAATCATTAACCATAGGAAACTCTAAAATGCACTATACACTTAGCCTTGTCTATGACTGTAACAAGTCTACCATACAAGACAACGGCATAAAAAGGTCTCAAGCTTTCAAAGTTTTTATAAACCATAGCTTAAAAAAGTTTCTTAGAAATCCTTGACACCATATACAAACAGATTCACCTATCAAGAATGCCAACTCCTTCATCAAATTACTCAAACCCTTACTATACTCTGTTATCCCTAGTCTGGAATCATACAAAATCCAGCCTAGGGCATCATGGAATGATAAAAAAACTTAATCCTTTGGGTTTACAACTTTGCAACATGAAAGTACACAAACATATGCTTTATTTCACCAATTTTTAGATTTTTTCCCACTGTACAAAATAATGAATTCAACAATTTTAAATGCTCACTGTTTACCCTCATAGGATTTCAGGCAGTCTTCAATAAAAATGCTATAACTTTTGACTTTCTCTATGAAATGAAACAAAACAAAGACCAGATGAAAATAGATTCAAACCTCTACCACATCCAACAAATCTCAGGCCCATTAGTGGTCCGTACAAGCCGTACCATCTCAAAGAATAGTGAAAATAGGAGTTAAAAGCAAGGTTCTTTATTAATTCTCCTTCTCAAATTCAATACATCTTCATCCACACCAATTTTCATAAGGTATACCACAATTTGGATCCTAAACATCTGCATAAGGTATTCTAAAGATTCATTTAACTCTTTATTGAATTCTAGACTTGTCTTTTCTTTTCTTTTTCACATCATAATTTCAAATTAGAGAATTTCATATTTAAATTTTCTGTGTCCATTTGCAACAACAACCTTTAATGATTATTCCACGTGTATATATATGAGTCTTCTTACAATCTTTACCAGAAAGCCATTTTTGGTGGAAATTTTCTCATAACCTCTGCTCAATTTACATAAAACATGGATGTTCTGTATTAATATAAATGTTGTGTTATTGTATTTAATTGCATTTTTTCAGTCTAATCCTTGAGGGGGCATTACATAGGATGGTGGTGTTTGTGAGAAAGACACATGATATCTTGTCAAAATCCAGTGAGAAGAAATGGATCTAAAGGCATTTCATAAAGATATGAAAACCTGCTATAAGTGTGAGAGTACCATGCCATGGCAATTCAGTCAACAACCTCACTGATATATAGAGATATACTGATATATCGAGATATATGTGAAACACTTTAAAGATGTTATGTATCTTAATCATATACTCATATTCTTCATAAATTTCTAAGCCCAAATGAAATCAAGGGACTAAGCATCCTCTAATATTATGCACTAATATGTGAATAACATTACATTTGTGGTAGACAAAGAGCACACTTTCATGGAGGTAGTGGAACCACTCACATTCTAGATATTGCAATTACCATATGAAATAAATGATAAACTAGTCTATGCAAATGCTAAGGCTGTGTTGGCTTTTCGCAAATATCAGAATGTCGAGAGATCTGATATTTAGTAGAGATAATTGAAGGATTTCTTGAAACATTAGTCATAATGTTAAGCAAAGAAGAGAAGAAACAATATAAATATAGGAAAATTAAGGAAAGAAGCACTAGATGAAGTTATGGTGAAGTTATAGAAGTAGAATAGAGAAGAAAGTATGTAATATATTATAGATGGATGATATATAGAAGAGAAATATAAGAAAGAATATTGATGTATAAATGAACTATGTAGCAGAGATATATATGATGAATATAATATATTGCATGATGATCTAATGAATGTATGATGTGCTATTATTTATTTGTGAATATATGTGTATTTTCAATTTTAATTGTTCTTTCCTACCACATCCTTTTGTAACTCACCACATAAGTTATTGTCTCCCTTTTATTGCTCATACTAAGGTATAAGAACTACACCAAAGTAACTTAGGACAAAATCCTTTATCTATGCTCAATTTTTGCTAACAAGGTATGTCATGCTTGAGGAGCACTTCCAAGCCAATTACACCATTTTACACCATTTGTCTATTTTCATAACAATTACCTAGTGATTTTTCCTTTCGTTATGTTGCCCTTTCTTGAATACTCTATTCTTGAATTTAATAGAATAATTAAGGTTGTACCCTACACAAATTATCCTTGAAACCCCCACTTGTCATTGCTACTTGTAGAATCCACCTTGCTTCTCTAAATTGGACTTACATTACTATAAGAAGAGATGACCTTATTCCATTATGGATTACACTCCTAAAATGGTTTATTCTTCTTACCTTGAGTCTTGACCCTAGGTCCCCTTTCCAAGAAAGTCTTGTCTTTGGCCCTAATGATCTTGAGAATCATGGAAGAATGCAATTTTTTGGTGGTGAAGATATTAGAATGAATTTTTTTGGTGGTGAAGATATTAGAAGCACTAAAGTCACATTCAAGAAGGGGAAAACTATGATGAGAATGACCCCACTTTGGATGGTAAACTAAAGGGAGTGGAGGGTAGAAAAATAATCTTAAGGTGAAGAGTAAAGTGAAAATGGAGGATGAAATTGATTTGGATGATGAGGTAAAGTGAAATATTTATGCCTTGCCCCTCTTATTTCATTGGCTGATCTTCCATGCCATTCTCTCTCTTTAGAGGTTGCTGCTTCAATTGTGAACTTGATTGCAAATAAAAATATGAACAAAGAGGTTATCATTCATCATACAATCCTTAAGTGGTTCTTCATTGAGACCAACAAAATGAAACTAAAAACTATCTAAATGGCTAAGAAACTTCCAAGGAAAAGGTGCTTGTCCCTATGAAAGAAGAACAACTTTTCTTCAAACATTGGGAGGTTATGGAATAAGTTAGTGAATTGAAAATGGAAAACACTAAGAGTGGTGAATGAATTACATTTTTAGAGAAATATTTTATGGATCAAAGCTATTCTAAGGAGGGTAATTAAAGTTAGTAGAGCCCCCATAAAGAAAAATGCCAACAACATTAAAATGTTACAAGAGAGATTGAAATCTTACTCCATTCTTGATTAGATCAAACATAGCTTGAGAACTAGAGGACACAAAGTAAAGGTGATGAAGGGAGAATGATGACACAAACTTCATGGAGAAGCATCTTAACTTTGTGTAAGATTGGAAAGTTGTTGTTTCTCTCTATCAACTATAAAATTCCTTGGATTCTTGTATTCCTTTGATAGATTCCAATTGCATCCCCTTCTATGGCTTGCTAGTAGTTAATTTTGTAGATAATTAGCTATCTCTTTTGTTCTATTCTCATAAATTTTACCATCAATTTTTTCATAATGTCACACTTGTGATTTCTATTAATAATGCTTAGTACCTATTCACTTTTTTTGTCTTCTATTAAAGGCTTTTGGTATTTCATGGTAATTAATCATTTCGGGTATTTATTTCATCTTTAAGTGTGGGGCTAATGAAGGGAAATGCATGTTAGTTTAAAGAAAGAAAATTAAGGTTGCAATATTAAATCTAGTGTAAATTAAGATATTATCACTCTTAAATTTCTACAAAGAATGCATGAAACTAAATAATTTTGAGATAGGTTTGAGATAGGAAATTTTACGTTGATCAAAAGAAATATATTAATCCTCCTACATAATTCTTGAATAAAAATATAAAATGGAAGGTTAAAGGGATACAAAAGGAATAATATTGGGAGAGGCACAAGTTTGGCATACCTTGTTTTCATCTATGATATCTTTACAAGCTTTCTTCAGTAATCTTTGTTCCTCTTCTACTAAATTCTTTTGTTGACTCTTCCTTTTTCTTGTTTTTTGTTTCTCATCTCCTTCTTTGTAAAATATCACTTGAAAATTCCTTTATTCTTCTCCTCTAATAGAACAAAGCCTCTTTTGATCTTCAGATATTCTCCTCCAAAGCCTCTTCTGATCTTCAAATATTCTCCTCCAATAGAACAAAAATATTTTTCACAATTCTTCAGATATTCTCCTCCAAAGCTTTCCTTGTAAAACCAAAACAAACCAAAACAGCTTTGACAATTTCTATGATTTTTTTCTTACTTATATAGAAAAAATTCACATACTTTCATAAAAGAAACTTAAGAAAACAAAAAAAAAATTGCAAATAATAAAAAATAAAAAATGCTAATATTAGGAAATCCAAAAATTAGCCGTTTAAATGCATTTTTTGGAGCCTTCGTTCGAAGGCTATCTTAGAGGAAACTCTGGTGGAAAAATTTAGCGGAATGGAGAGGGGTTCATTCGAACCAACCCTTCTAATGAAGGGGGGTTCAAATGAAGGGGGGTTCTAATGAACCCCCTTCATTCGAACCCCCTTCATTGTTCATTAGAACCCCCTTCCCTTCATTAGAAGGGTTGGTTCGAATGAACCCCCCTTTTTTCTCTTTCCCCTCCACCATTTCAAATTTTATGTATTTTTTTACTATCGAAGCCCAAAAAGGAGGTGCAGATGGATTCAAACTTGATAAACCAAGTTGGGGGAGTGTAGTGCTCGAAACGTGCTTTCCAACAACTATAAATTTAATATATTATATTTTTATTTTATCATTTTATTCTTTTGATTAACTGGACATAGGTTTTTCACTGAACATCAAGTTCAGTGAAAAATCATTGTGGAAAAATATTAAATTTGAGAATTTTTTTTTTGAAAAATATATACACCCTAGGTATTGGTGTCCTTGTTCTAACAAAAAAAAAAAATTGAATTTCACTACATACCAAAAAAGTTATGCATGTCGAAGTGCACCTATGTCTAAATTGTAAATGTTTTGACTTCAAACTTAATTAAAAAAAAAATATTCAACAAAACGTTATGAAACAAAATGAAACCAATAGATACCAGTGTTAGCAACCCAAATTAAAAAGAATCAAAGTTTTATCCTTTGTAGAAAAACGCGGTATGTGTGTCGAAGTACATGTCACTTTTTAAAAATGTTGTTTACTATTAAAAACTGGTTATCAAAGGAGACACAAAAAAAAAATTCCAATTTTTTTTAAAAATATATATTTAAAAACTACAGAAAAAATCTCACAAATCACTAGTTTACATTTTTTTCAAATTCGTAATAGTTTACCTACTATATATGTCAGAAAGTGAAGTTTTTTTTGAAAATGTTGATTTCAGTGTCAAGTTTGGCCAAAAAGTGTAACCCATTATTGTGGGATGACCCATATGCGTCGACGCTTTAGAGGATGGAGAGAGTAGACTGAGAGATAGAGTGGGTATTTTATGGCTCAGTGTGTCCTGATTGGGATTCTTCCGCGGATAGTGGAGATACATCGACCTGATAGGGTGCTGAGACAGTTTGGGTAGACATAGGATATTCCTGGTGCGCTAGTGATGTTTTGGTGGCTTACTAGAGAGAAACCATGGGGGTGTACGATTAGCCCCATAGAGGCCAGAGCATCATGGGCAGCGACAGTGCAGGTAGCCTATTCTGTGATATGTGGAGCAGAGGATGCAAGAGTGACAAAGTGATATGACCGGTGGTTTCACAACCACCTATGAGAGAGGATTACACCCTTGGTGCTGATTGTAGGAGTTTTCAGATTTGGATAAGAGGATAAGTAGCGTGGGGTGAGAGAGGGAGTACATTCTGAGTTGGAGATGGGAGGAGAGAGGATGGAGGCAGTGGGACAAGCAGTTAGGAGGAGGAGGAGGAGGGGGACCATGGGGTAGTGGAGGAGGGTGAGAGAGGTGATACGATAGGAGAGGAGAGATCTGGAGCCAGATGCGGGAGGATAGGAGGGTAGGAGAGATCCTGAGCTAGATGTAGGAGGACAGGAGGGTAGGAGAGATCCGAAGTTAGATGCGGGGGGATAGGAGGAGTTAGAGGTGGAGATGATACACACAGTGGAGGGTAGAGGGGGCTGGGAGACTGGTATAGGGGGTAGAGTATGTCAGAGGAGAGTGTTGGTACGAGCGGAGCAAGGAGAGGAGAGACAGAAGGATGGAGGTCAGGAGGAGATGGAGGCCAGGAGTTAGCCAGAGTTGATAGTGGTCAGGAGGCAATTGATGAGGATACATACCGTGACAGATCATGAGGGTGCCCGAGAGCACACTGAGGCCAAGAGTTAGCCATAGAGGGTGAGGAGTGGGGGATAGCAGAGGGGGGCAGAAGCCTCTCATTGTAGAGATAGGGGAGAGTGAGGATGAGGAGCAACCGGAGATAGGAGAGCTGAGGAGATTGATGAGGGTGGGGAGGCATGGTCAGCCGCGGAGAGTGCAAGTCTGTCCTTCCATGGAGGACTTGGAGGATCAACATGAGGAGGAGGATAGGTAGAGTGATGAGGCTATAGAGATAGATGGCAATGTGCCAGATATGGATGTTTGGGATGTAGATCCATTAGCGGTGGTTCCTGTGATTTCCTTAGGGGATGCGATTGTGCAGCTGAGAGACACTATGAAGAGTCTTCAGAGTATAGATTAGAGGTTGAGGGTGACAGAGGTAGAGGTGATCAGACTCAGAGTCAAGCTATCAAGAGCACCAGTAGCAGATCATAGGACTGATAGATTTATGGTAGAGGTGATGTGGAGAGAGGTGGAGGTATTGCTGGCTGACATACAAAGGCTACGAGATGAGTTAGCTGCTGTTAGTTGGGACCGTGACAGACTACAGGTGGAGATAGTTATTTTGCAGGCCAGAGGGGTAGCAGTGGGGATGACGAATCATGTATCAGTAGGTAGTGGGCAGTAGGTGGATGATCTCTGGTGGGAGCAAGATGAGCTACGAGACAGAGTGTTTTGCTTAGAGCAGACAGTGGGAGAGATGGGGGTGATGCAGGAGAGGGAGAGACAGGCGAGGGAGCAAGTTTGTATTATGCAGGCAGAGAGAGATGTAGCACAGGCGCGGGTACAAGTAGTGGAGGCAGAGAGGGATACAGTGCAAGTGCGAGTTCAAGTTCTGTGAGATGAGAGAGAGTTGTCAGAGGCACAGATTCATTCTCTTCAGAGGAGGAGAGAGGAGGCAGCCTCAGAGGTATTAGTATTGCAGGGTGAGCAAGATGCAGCATTGTCAAGAGTCCAAGAGCTATAGGGGGAGAGGGATGGAGTCGCGGTTCAGGCGCATGCTGCACAGAGAGAGAGATGCTGCAGAGAAACGGATGCAGACGCTACAGGGGGAGCAGGATGCAGCAGTGGCACAGTGGCAGTCTATGCAGAGCAGTGATGTGATAGGGAGAGATATGCATGGATTACAGAGGGAGAGGGATGCCATAGTAGCCAGGGCGGTGGCTACTAAGGAGATGAGAGATTGGATGCAAGAGGAGATGGCACAGTTACGCTTATCCCAGGAGGCCTAGGAGCAGGAGAGGAGGATGATTACGAGGGATCGGGACATGTATCATCAGGAGTGAAATTCTGCTCGGGTTCAGGTTGTAGAGCGAGAGGAGAATGCAAGAGAGGCAAGATTTTGGATGGCCGCATACTATCATTCAATTCCAGACCCGACCCAGTGGATATTTCAGTATACTCATCAAGCACCCCAGTTGCCAGCGCCATCCCAGTCACTGGGGACATGGACTCGAGGCTACAATGATTCACCGGGTGCTACACCAGACAGGAGATCAGTATCGGATTCTCCACAGAGATCAAACGTGGGTAGCTCATTCGGGAGGTGACAGGTTACTGAGTTTTTGACAGATGCGGGGTGGAGCATGTAGGATTTATTGACAAAGATTAAAGAGGTTCCACATCTCTGGATTTTGTATTTGATTATATGATGGATATATGATAGATTTTGATGTATGTGACACACACGTTATATTATTATGACATGAGACAATTATTATTGGCATTATGTAGTATGTTTCCTTTTGTTATGGGTGACTGTATGCATGTTTATATGATATTTCCTGCTTAGGTGGATGGATCATTTATGCATAGGTGGATGATTTTAGATGTTTATGATGGTATACACACATGTTGCATTTATGATGATTTATATGTATGGATGCCTAGTCAACTTATTTATCATGTATGTATATGTGTATGATGGATTTTGTATGGACATTTTACATATGCAGGATGTGATGTATGATGAGTCTAACACTTTGTGATGCAGGTGGTGATGTATGCATGGATCTAACATGTGGTGATGCAGGTGGCGATGGATGTGTGGTTAATAGAGTGATGTTGATATGCAATAATGCTTTGGTAATTGTATAGGAAGTAACATATGGCCATAAGTACCAATAAGAACTGCCAGGATAACAGAAAGTGGGAATGTAGTGATTGTGAAAATGGGTGTCATTTGGGATCTGTCAAAAATTATGAGTATCCTGAGAAGAATAGGAAAGAGGGGGGAAAGTATTTGTACAACCAAAATCATAGGGTGAATGCAATTCGACAGATGATGAAATACAATCCTAATATGAGTTGCCATCTTTGGAGCATTCATAGTTGCTATAGCATAAGGTACCAGATACCCTGATATATAAGACTAGGGCTAGTAGGCATCCAATGCATGAAACAAAAATAGCAAGCAAAAAGGGGCTACCCCAACACCCCAAGGTCACGATGACCTTGGTCGGGCCAGGTATTGGGATAACCACAAACACACAAGGATGCCCCAACGTAACACAAGACCCCATGGATCTCGGTGGGTACTACATGGGACAACCAAAAAAGACAGCGAGAAAGAATAGACCAAGATGAACCTATATGTTGACTAGTCAAAGCACACCATGATATGATGGATCAAGGTGACCATGACAAGTGTTGATAATGAGCTCAAAGGACAAATAAATTCCAAAACATCAAAAGATCATAATTAAAAACAAAAAATCATTTGCCAAAGGATCAGGGTGATGGATGGGATCGATGAGGTATGCTAGGAAGGACGCATCCTGTTGAGACCGATGATGGATACTAAACTAGAATGACCCAGTTTGATGTCGGATGCTTTTCTTTAACTAAATCTTTTGATAATCTATGGAGTTTATTTGAGAATAGCAGGCTAGATGGAGACATGGATTGACACATGCTACAGACCTAGGGGCTCGGGGGCCGATCAAATATTAGCCTTGCCTACATGAAAGCGCAGAGCCCTTGTAGTTCATGAAAATACCATGGATAAAGCGGAAAGAGGACAATGGTGACCGATGATGGCAGACATAAAACACGACAGACAAATGCCCCGGGGGAGGATTAAATGACCAACCTTGCCTACATGAAAGTGCATGGGAAACGTAGTTTGACAAAAAGACCATGGATAAAAGCTAAAAGGGGGCCGGTGAAGATGAAGTGATGGAGGACCAACACAAGTTGATCCAAAATGCCCCGGGGCAGATCAAATGATTAGCCTTTCCTACGTGACAGCGCAGGGGCAACGTAGTTCGACTGGCGATGCAGAAGGATGAGATCTAGATGGAGACTGACACGATCGATGATCCTACATGATGACATGGACCGACCGACAAAGGGAACGAAAGACACAAGCTCAAAATGGGATACAAAGAAGCTCAGGATGGGGGATAGGCTAGATGGGTCATCCAATGCTCAATCAATATATACCAAGTGGTCTAGGCTGAGGTGGGTGAGGATGCGGATAAAAGCATAAAGTAACTAGGATGTTAGGTAGATAATGATTAAGCCCTCTACGGATGATGCCTGTGACCAGGTTTTCACCATCCATACTTATCTAAGGTGCCACCAAGAGGTGGTTTTCACCATAAGATGGATTTATTTTTCTTTACTATTTTTTTTGGATTTTTTTTGTTACTTTTTCATTTTATTTTTTTAATTTTTTTAATTTTTGATTTTTTTGATTTTTTTATTTTTGATGGGGTTACCAAGCGGACTTAGGCATAGAACTTCTTCAAATGCATGATATTGACGGGTTCGTCAAGGGGATCTCCTTCAAGAGTAGCCAACCTATATACCCTAGATCTATATTTAGCGACTATGATATAGGGTCCTAACCAATTTGCCTCAAATTTTCCTTTCTTGTCTCGGTCTTGTTGAGTGCCCTGGTTTTCCTTAAGAACAAGCTCACCCACCTGGAATTGTCGAGGATGAACCTTCTTATTGTAATTACGTTTGAGGCAATTTTGGTATGCTTGCAGATGATCATAGGTTTTTATTCTTTGTTCGTCCAGTAATTCCAGCTGTGCAAGCCATGCAACACAAGTATCTTCTTCATTGATAAGATTCTTCAGAGAGATCCTCAGTGATGGAAGCTCAACTTCGATTGGCAAGACGGCTTCAGCAGCATATACTAAAGAATAAGGGGTGGCGCCTATTGGGGTGCGGATGGATGTATGGTATGGCCAGAGAGCAGGATGAATATGAAGGTGCCAATCTCCTCTAGTGTTATTGACAACCTTTTTGAGGATACGAATAAGGGTTTTGTTGGTTGCTTCTACCTGACCATTACCCTGGGGATAATAAGGCATTGACCAACGGTGCTGGATATGGAAGGTGTCACAAAGGTTTTTCATGGCTTGGTTTTTAAAAGGTTTTCCGTTATCAGAAAGGATGGTGGACGAGATACCATATCTACAGAGAATATGGTAGAGGATGAATTTGGAAATCTGAGTACTGGTGATCTGTGAAAGGGGCATTGCTTCCACCCACTTGGTGAAGTACTTAGTTGTGGTAATGATGAATGTATGGCCATTGGATGAAGGTGGGTAAATCTTGCCAATCAAGTCCAAACCCCATTGAGAAAAGGGCCATGGTGCTAGGAGGGGCTGAAGATCTTGTGTTGGGCATGAATCAAATCTGCATGTTGTTGGCATGGAAGGCATTTCTTCACAAATTCGCAAGCATCATGTTCCAATGTAGGCCAATAATATCCAGCTCGTAGGATCCTTTTGGCCAGAGCCATACCATTTGAGTGAGCTCCACAAATACCACCATGTACTTCTGTTAGTGCCGCACAGGCCTCAGTCTCATTCAGACATCTAAGGAGGATTCCATCATACCCACGACGATAAAGCATATCACCAACAATGATGTATCGGGAAGAACGATGGATAAAGGATTTACATTGGTTGTGTGTAAGTTCTAGGGGTATGATATTATCACAGAGATAAGTGTATATGTCTTGATACCAAGGGGAGGCGGGACCTACACTATTGCACACCATATTAGTCTCAGGAACATCATATGTGGGGATTAAAAGATGTTCAACAAGAAACTCACATTCTGTTCGGTCTTTAGGCATGTCAATCAGGGAACCAATAGTGGCCATTGCATCTGCCGCTTTATTCTATATCCGAGGGATTTGGTCGAATTGTATGAAAGTGAAATATTTCTTGAAATCATCCACCATGCGTTTATAGGGTAACAGTTTATCATCTTTTGTGAGAAATTCATCATTAACTTGTCTAATGACTAGCAAAGAATCACCAAAGACTTTCAAATGAGTTATGTGCCACTGCTTTGCAATTCTGAGGCTAGTGAGGAGGGCTTCGTACTCTGCCATATTGTTGGTACATGGGAATGCGATCCTGAATGATTTTGGGATGTAGTCACCTTGAGGGGTGACTAATAAAATTCCTGCTCCAGATCCACTATGAGTGTATGAACAATTGAAATATAGCGTCCAAGCTGGTGCTTCTGTAACTGTGTAGATTTCTTCATCTGGGAATTCAGTGTCTTGTAGGTAGGCATCTACTAATGGTGCCTCAGCCAATTGATCAGCTATTACTTATCCTTTTATGGCTTTTCGCTCTACATACTTGATGTCAAATTCACTTAGGAGCATGACCCATTTGGCCATGCGGCTAGTCAGAGTGGTTCTAGATAACATATACTTTAGGGGATCAATTTTGGCGATTAATTTGATTGGATGGTTGAGCATGTAATGACAGAGTTTCTGTGTGCTGAAAACTAGTGCAAGGCAAGCTTTTTCCATGGGGGAGTAATTTATAGCCAACTAGTGTTCGACTGATGTAGTAGATTGCCTTCTCTTTGAATGACTCATCATGTTGTGCCAACAATGCCCCCAGTGTGACTGAAGTAGCAGAGATGTAAAGCAAGAGGGGTTTTCCTGAAATAGGTGGCATCAAGATTGGTGGATAAGCTAAATATTTCTTAATTTTGTCGAAACCCATCTGACATTGATGGGTCCATCGGAAGGTGGAGTCTTTCTTCAAAAGATAGGTGAATGGCTGACATTTATCTGCTAGTTGGGCTATGAATGGACGGATGGACTGCATCTTACCCTGGAGACTTCTTAACTACTTTAGATTGTGTGGAGGTGGCATGTCTAGAATAGCCTTTACCTTGGTGGGATCAACTTCAATACCCCTTCGGGAGACTATAAAACCCAACAATTTTCCTGATGTAACTCCAAAGATGCACTTTTTTGGATTCAACCGCAACTTGTAATGTTCCAACCATTCAAAGATCTGCTTTAGGATAGTAGGATGTTCTGCTCGTGTTTTGGATTTTCCTAGCAAGTCATCAACATAATCTTCCATGATGATATGGATGAGGTCATGAAAAATGACCGTCATTGCTCTCTAATATGTTGCCCCACATTTTTGAGACCAAAGGGCATAACATTGTAACAGAAAGTGCCCCAAGGTGTTGTGAAGGCGGTCTTGTGTTGGTCTTCAGGTGCGATTCGAATCTGATTATAACTAGAGAAGCCATCCATAAGTGATAGCATCTCGTGTCTTGCTGTGAGGTCGACCAACATGTCAATGTTAGGCAGAGGGAAGTCATCTTTTGGGCAGGCCTTGTTAAGGTCCCTAAATTCTGTGCAGACCTGAATGTCTCCATTCGGTTTGGCAACTGATACTATATTGGAGATCCACTCAGAGTAGTCAATTGGCCAAATAAAACTTGCCTCTAGTAACTTTTCCAATTCCTTTTTGACTAGCAATGCAACCTATGGATGCATCTTGCAGAGTTTTTATTTGACAGGTGGCATCTGGGTAAACGTCTAGATGATGAACTACTAAGGCAGGGTCTAAACCGAGCATGTCTAAATATGACCAAGCAAAGTTGATGACTCATTCTCAAAGTAGCTCGTGATGACTGGATACTCCTGTTCTGAGAGTGACTTAGCCACATAGGTGATTTTGGGATTTTTTGTAGTACCCAGATTAACTTCTTGAGTCTCTTCAATTAGAATGGATGATCAGGTGGATAACTGAGTTCCTATGAGGGGAAGATGAACATCTCCATCGTCTAGCACCTCTTTGAGGTTTTCGCTATCGGATGCGTCCTTTATTTTTACTTTTGCAAGGTCAGGAAGCGCCTTAGGGAGGTTTTCACTAGATGACTATTTTTTACTTTTCTTATTCTTATTTTTACGTCTGGAGTGTTCATCCTCCCCCAATCCCACAAGGTTGACATATGTATCTGCGGACATATTGACAGGTGTGGTATTACGTAGGTCCCAATCAATAAGCTCAGGGTGACAAAGAGATAGGCTGATGGTGCAGACGAATAGGCATTCGAACATGGATGATAAGTCGGTGTGATTGACGTCATTGTACGCATGTATGATGGATTCCTCCTTGTGTATGTCTTCCAATGAGCCATTGTCCACGGCGATACTATTGGAAGTATTAGGTGATGTTGCAGGACTTTTCTATTTTCTGTCATACCTAATGCCTATGTTTTTTGGTAGCTTCGGTGTATCAATAGGTTGCAACCGCCCTTTTTCTTCTTTACCTAGGCCCCTGCCTTGATAGTTATGTTTTTGTACGAACTTTGTTGGCTAGGGGTACTTTTCCTGAAAATATTCCTAAAGAGGGGTTTCTGGCTGGAGTTCTTCTCGGTAGACCCATTGGCTTATATCTTCTTCTAGTGCATCTATCTTGATACTTGGGGATTTTAAAGTGGTGGTAGGGATTTTTTTACCACTGAAGGTGATAGTCTTGTCTTCATTTTGTGTAGCATGTGAAGGTTGACCATACTCGTGTGGTGACGGTGGCATGGTGGCTACATTGAGAGCCGTATGCATTTCATATTCACCACACCCTTTGTCAATGATCTGGACTTTGGTGACTGAAGGATCAATGGTGGAGGGTGGAGTGGTTATCGCGATGGAGGGTGGATTTGTGGATGATGACCGGGATGCCCCCATTTCAATCCCAAGATAATAATGTAAATGGGGAAATGACACTTCCAAAGCGCGGCAATATTCAAATGGTTGGGGGTCAGTGTAGATGGTGACTTCTTGTCCATTGACAGGGAATTTTAGGCACTGATGGTATGTGGAGGGGACTGCTTGCATAGCATGGAGCCACAGGCAGCCAAGGAGGAGATTATACGGTAAGTCCAAATCAAGGACATGACAAGTAGTATACTGAAGCACAGGTCCCACTTGGATAGGAAGACTGATAATTCCCTCTAAATTTCTTTCTGCATTATCATAGGCTTTGATTGTGATGATTTGGTTACTTAAGTTCGCTTGAGTATACCCCACCTATTTTATGAATTTCAACGTACACAAATTGAGGGCCGAGCCATTATCTACCAAGACCCTTTTTATTTTATGGTGAGCAACTATGACTTCAATATGTAAGGGGCTATTATGATTGACGTCGATGTTTGGCATATCATTTTGGCTAAAGTGCAGGTGATGAGACAAAGCCAAGTGTCCCACCAAAGCTTGGAATTGCGTAGGGTCGATGTCATTTTGGCACATGGGTTTCTTGCAAGGCTCTGTTGAGGATTTCTTGATGTACTGGGGAATACTTAAGCAAATCCAAAATGGATATATGAGCAGGAGCCTTTCTTAGGTGATCAAGGATGTTGTACTGAGAGCTTACAGGAGCTAATTGGGTGGGTACAGAGGCTGCAGGGACAGTGATGTGGGCTCGTCGTGTAGTAACAACACATTGAGAGTCTTTGGCTTTAACATGTATCATGGATACATGGGGTTTCACCTGCTCAATGTAATGAATAACACCCTCATAATTGAAGGGCACATTCTTGTAGCTCACATTATTTGTGCTGTTTCCTTGGGGATTACTGTTAGATGTGCTTGGGCCTTGATTATGGTTCGACAAGACATTTTGATATATCTGTAATTGAGCATTGGATGACGAAGCTTGACTGATCAACCTTGATATCACCTCGATCAATGAGATCTTGGACATAGTTTTTCAGACCCTGACACTTGTTTAAAGAGTGTCCTTTGATTTTATGGAACTCACAATACTCATTTTCCTTAAACCACGTGGGCTTGGGTTTGGACTCATCAAATGGCTTGGTGATAGGGTATGTGATGGGATAATTGATTTGTACCAACTTATTAAAAACAACACTCAGAGGTTCTCCTAATTGAGTGTATTGACGTTTGGTATTGTTTTGATTGTTCTGGTTTGACTGTTGAGGAGGACGAGGTGCCCCCTGTGGTACATATACGGCGTTGGGTATAGACGGTTGTTGTTTTTGGGATGCATTAGCCACTTGGACGTGTTTAGTGTCTATCACGCCGTCATTCACCGCATTCTTGTTCTTGTTCCAGAATCGTGGTTTATCTCCAAATGACCTCTCTTTATCATGATTATGTATTTTGATGTGTCCTTTGGCAATAAGGGCATGTTCAAGGATGGGCCCCTTTTCTACTATCTCCGCGAAGGTGGTGACACAATGTAACCTAAAATTATGGGCCATGTCAGGATGAGAGTTTTCCACGAAAAGAGTGACCATGTCTTTTTCTTTTAGAGGGGTCTTCATTTGGATTTCTAATGCACGCCACCATTGTAGGCAGCTAGTAAAGGTTTCTCCCTCACATTTTTTTTCTTTGAGGAGATCTAAGGTGTCCGTATCCTTCTCCAAATTGAAAGAGAAGTAGGATATTGATAGGTCTGTGAAAGTTTTTATGGACCCTTTTTCGAGAGTCATGAACCAATCTAGGGTGTGGCTTGCCAAGCTTCGCGGGAACAGGTGCAAGAAATAGTTGTCATTGTACATAACTTCTTGACACTAGGAGTAAAACTTCTGCAAGTGAGCCTTAGGGTCTTTATTTCCCTTGTATTTGTCAAACTTTGGTATCTCAAAATGTTTAGGAAACAGGATCAATGAGATGGAGGGATCAAATGGATATGGGCATATGTCTTCAAATTTGAATGATTGTTTGGTAGCCTCAGCTTGAAGGTCCTTAAGTGCGGCCTTGATTTCCAAAAAATCGGAGCTAGCTAGTGGCGGGTTGGGGGGATATTGATGATAGGATGATAAAGGATCTTGCTGAAAGGGCATTGGATTGTTGAAATATGGATTTGGATGATTGGATAATGATATGGCTTGCTGGTAAGGTAGGGGATTTTGTTGATACGGGGGCTGTTGTTGTGGGGTATAATATGGATTTGTTTGATAAAAGTGTGGGGTAGGTTGTTGAAGAGCTTGAATGGGATGTTGCGTATTGGTTTGTTGGCGTTGAAGGTATTGTTGTGATTGTTGGGAGGTCACATAAGGCGGTTGTTGGTGCAATTTTTGTTGATTATGATAGTAGTAGTGTTGGGGGGGTTGTTGTTGTGATGTCAATTGTTGTATGGGCCGTGATGGGATATTGTGTTGTGGTTGAGCCTGTGGACGTAAAATGGATGCGAGAAAGGGGGATACAATCTGAGCAATAGGTTGAGATCGATTGCCTTGTGGTTGGTAGGGTGGTTGTTGTGAAGAGGCCAAAGTATTATGTATAGGTTGTTGCGGATGAGATGGCGGAGGTAGCGTAGAAGTGTTTTGTAAAGGGGGTTGTTAGGTACCGCCCATAACATTCAGCTGGGGTGTGCCTTGTGGAGGTAATTGAGGTGGAATGTTGGATTGGTGAACTTGTTGAGATGGTAGATTTGTGGTCCTAGGAGGTGGAAGCGATGTGGCAAAGGAGGTGCCCCCAACGTTGACTGTAGGTTGATTCAAAGGAGGGGGTGTTGTTAACATTAATGGTGGAGGTGGTGGAACATTTTGTGGCATACCATAGGCAAAAGGATTATTAGGATCAGGCACTTGAGGACCTCCCATAACTGAGGCCGAAATGTGTGTGGGATAGTTAACCTGATAGAGAATGGCATTGCCAAATTCAGGTTGATGCCAACCCTCAACTGGAGGAACATTGGAGAAGTATGAACCTTCTGGTGCATTTTGTGAACCTTGGAGTACATTAGATGGGGCACCCTTATATTTGGACAAGTCAACATTCGAGGGGGGTTTGACACCCTTCTCAATTAGGTGGGCCAAGATTTCTTCCCCATGTTTTTCAAGTAGACGGTCAGTCATTTGCACATTGGCGGGATTACTAAAATGTTCCTCAAGTGTGAGTTTAGGTTGATTAGCCATACTCTCTTCACCACGTGGCAAGTTATTCTGATTCTCGGTGTTAGAGTGTGATGAAGTACCATTATGAGGATCGTGAGGGACGTTGGTACCCTTGTTAGGATCTGATGAGATGTTCATTGTGTTGTTGGGATCTTGAAGGTTGTTTGATTAGGCATTATGGCCTTGATGGTCGGCCATTTTCTTTGCCTATGATTGGGTCTGAACGGGCATGCGAGTGTGCTATGAGTGGATGATAGAAATTCTTTTGACGAATGATTTGATTGTGATTGGATGAGATCTGATTTGGATGGGGTTTGGATTTGGATCAGATTTTGTTTGGATATATTGGATTGGATCGGATTTTGATTGGCTAGATTGGATTTTGATCGAATTGGATTGGATTATTAGGATCAATAGGATTGCATTGGTTGACCGGATGTGATTTGATTGATTAATCAATTTGATCAAATGATTGACTTTGATAGATTTGGATGATTGGATGGGTATGATTGGATGATAAAGGATGTGAGAGAGACCTTGAGTTTGACCAAAGGAAGTTACCCTTAATGACTAAGAGCTTTAATTAATTAAGAGGATGATCACGACACCGAATCCACCTTAAGATAGAAATGGATTGATGAGGCCGAGGATGATAACTTACGACACCGAATTCACCTTAAGATGGAAGCAAATTGATTTGGGTCGAAGTTAGAGACTAATAATCAAGTTCAAGTGCTATGGTCAATTTGGGGTAGCCACTTTGTAATACAAGGTTAGGACGGTTTGGTTATGGGTGGTGTTTGGCAATGTAAATGGTAAAATTATGGTGTTTGTTAGGTGAAGGTATGGACTTTTGAATGGATTATGGGGAAATTAAAATGAATAGGTGGATTGAAGATAATTGTGGAGAATGAATGGGGATTTAGAATGGTTAAACAACAGTTTGGAATGATGAGATGGAGGTTTAAAATGGTCAAATGGAGGTTTTTAGAGGTTTAGAGTGACAAAACGGAGGCTTAGGATGATGAGATAATGGTTGGGAATGGTTAAATGATGATTTAGAGGCTAAAGGGATCCAAACGGGGCGATTTCGGGTGTTCAGGAGGGCAAATTCGCCCTTCTGCAGTAAATCAGGGGCATAATTGCCTCACTACAGTAAATCAGGGGCATAATCGCCTCACTGCGGTAAATCAGGGGGCGTAATCGCCTCACTGCATTAAATCATAGACTTGGTTTGATGTAAATGAGTATGGCAAGGACTTTAAAATGACAATGATAAGGCCAAATTGTCAAAATTTCATTGGTTTCTCACAAGATAACACTCTCAAGCAAACACAACCCTATGATTAGTATTAAGGGTATGGCCAAAGAGGTCTTAATCTAGGATGCACAAGGTGTATAAGGAGTCCTCGATATACTCTCGTTATGTGAGGCACAACCGTGAACACTAGTCCATCACAAGCGTGAGTCAGGAACCCCAGCGAGATACTGAAGGGCTTGGACCAACTCTTCACGTCTATCTAGGTATCGCCCTAGCTTCGACACTTTTCCAATTACGACGTGACTGGATTGGGGTATAGCTTTCACTCTACCCACTTTATATACCCCACCGGTACGCGTGGTTGGAATCGTCCCTTGGGGTGATGAAATCCTCAAGTAGATCCCACTATAAAGAAAGCACTAACCATCTCCAACTACTCCCTAGGCTCACACGAAGTGCAAGGGGAAAGTGAAAACAAGCTAATGCTCCCTTTGGGTAACACAAAAAGACAAGCACAACAAGCAATGAATATTACTCCCTCTAATTAAACTATGTTCTTAGATTAATGCAAATAGCAAGGATAGTTTAAAAAGTTTGAGCAAATGGATATCCCTGCAAGCAAATGTTAGATGTTTTATCTCGCTTTCTCCATCAACTTCACAAGAATATGCTGCAAAAAGTTAGCAAAAAAGACATGTATCCTTGCAAGAACAATGTTAGGGAGAAAATAACACAAAAAACTGAAGCCAAGATAACAATTTTACCTTCCAGGGGGCGCAGTCGCCCTTCTGCAGCATATCAGGGGCATAATCCCCTCACTGCAATAAATCAGGGGCGTAATCGCCTCACTGCAGTAAAAACAGGGGCGTAATCGCCTCACTGTGGCGTGTTCCTACAAAAATCTCAACAACAACAAATGTGAAGTATAGGAACCCGTTTGTGGGTCCCACCGGGCTGGCCAAAAATGTGATATCAAAATATTCAACCTATTCTAAGCAATTAAAATGTAATGGAAAACATAATGAAACACCTCAACATTAGCCTAAGGAATTTGTAAAATGCAAAGAAGAAAGTGTTAAATGAAGACAAATGATATACCTTCCTTCTTGCAGCTGAAACTCCTTGGTTGGCCCTTGATTTGGATTGATATGTATGCTCCTTGATGGCTCTTGATGTGGCTAAATGGAGGATTTTAATATGTGCTTGGATGTAAATTCAAGTGAATGTAATTGAAGACTAGATGAGTGCACAAAATGGTAGCATGTAGTTATAAAATGGCTAAGTGTACTAAATGCCCTTAAGGAGGGGGTATTTATAGGAGAACTTGGTTGAGATTGCTCCAACAAGGTCAAGATGAAGGGCTATGGTGGGTTGAGAACTCACAAGCCCTCACATCTTGACATATGGATGGTGAAGTGGCTAAGGGAGGTGAGGTGTAAATGAGGTGGCCAAAAGGTACATGAGGTGGAGGAAGGACAAGTACCTTCCAAGTACCTTGGGGAGTGAGAAGATCTCCTCAAAAAGGAATTTGTTGTCCCCAAGTGAGAGTGAAAGGGACACTTGAGGAATTTTGGAATTCCTCAAAAATCTCCATGGGAAAAGGAGAGGTGGTTGGAGAAAT
The DNA here is from genome assembly GCA_007258455.2 of Sequoia sempervirens. Classification (NCBI taxonomy): domain Eukaryota; kingdom Viridiplantae; phylum Streptophyta; class Pinopsida; order Cupressales; family Cupressaceae; genus Sequoia; species Sequoia sempervirens. Next base: position 816,248,228 of record VDFB02270651.1, read on the forward strand.
AAATGTGAATTAAAAATTCACATTCTTAGGAGAGTCTAAAGGATAAGAGTGGGTTTCCAAAAAGGTGGGAATTGGTCACATGTGCATGAGGTGACATGTCAAATATTCTAGAAGCTTTGGAAAGACAGAATGTGAATTAAAAATTCACATGGGGAGGAGAGAGACATAGGATGAATAAATGAGAATTAAAAATTCTCATGGGAAGGAGGGTCAATGTCCAAAAAGGAAAAATGGAATAATTGACCAAAAAGTGGTGCTAAAAATGGCTAATGACTTTGATTAAAGTTGTGCAAACACTTGATTATGATAATTAATGGAAGATTAGAGACAAGTGGCAAATGTAGGAGGATGTGACATTATTTTTTGATTAAGAGGATGCACACCCTAAATATGAATTAATTAAATTAATTCATATTAGAGATGTATTATGGAGGATGTGACAAAGAGTGAGAAAATAAGAATTTTAAATTGATTTTAATTCAATAGATTAGGATGACTAAATTAAATAAATTGGTGTATTTATTTAATTTAGAGAAGATAAAAGCACCAAATAAAGTATTTAATTATTAAATTAAACACTTTAAAAGTCTTATGTGAGAAGCACAATATTAATTAAATAAATTAATATTGATAGAATTGATGAATAAAGGGGGAAATTTGATCATATGGGAGTGATAAAATTTGGGTGTGTACACTATCAGTTCAAATCCTTTGGATGTAATCCAAATATTTTATAAGATAGTGAGTCTTCCATTTTATATCTGAGCGGTGAGCTCTAGGCAGTGTGCCTGAATGCATGTGCATTCCCCATTTTGTAAACACTTATATTTGAGTACTCAAATTGTGGATTGATCTCCATTGTGGTTTTTCCCCTAATAGGGTTTCCACATAAAAATCCTTGTTTTATGGTGTTGTGGTTGATTGCTTTTTGTGTTTGCATCTTTCTTTTATTTTAATGTTGTAAGTAGTTTAAAGATCAGGTTACAAAGTTAAATTTTATAGAACACTGATTCACCCCCCTCTCAGTGTTCCTTGATTCCAACAATTGGTATCAGAGCCTAGTTCCTCATAAGAATTTTAAAATATTGAGGAAGATCTAAGAAAGTAATTCAATGGATTCAAGTAGTCTTACAACAACTTCTGGTGGCCCTAGATGATCTTGATCAATCAAAATTTGAATTCTGGGAATTGTAGGCAAGTCTCATGAATGTAGAGAAATTCATTCAATCATTGAAAGACAAAATCAATGATTCAAGAGAAAAGAGAAAGGAAATTTGTGATTAGCTTAAGCAGAAAGAAAGTAGAAGCATGGAAGATGAACACTTGAATCAAGCCTTGAAGGAGAAGATAGAAGAATGTGGAAAACTCACCAGAGAAAATGTTGTCCTGAAGCATGAGATGGAGTCTATTATGATGAGGATGACCAAGGAAATTGAAGACATGAAGAAGAATGAAGAGAATCTTGCTCAGTCACGGAAATAGAAATCTAAAGAATGCAGTAGAATTAATGATAATTTCATTCAACTAGTGCTTGATTTGCAACAATCCAGAGTCAATGAAGAGCTTAAAAGATAGATTGTTACCCTGAGAGATCAACTTGCTATTGCAAATAAATACAAGGATAATTTCAAAGTTATCTTAGCCAAGCTTGATCAACTGATTAAGAGTCAGAGGACTAGAAGTGACAAGCGAGGTCTTGGATATGAGAAAGGAGAGAGCTCTAGATTTGGACAAAGGAATTTCAGGCTAGGAAATCAGATGAACGTAGTTGGAAGGTATCCGATAAGACAACCTAATGCTCAAAGGTTCAATGGTTACTAATTTACTTGTAATAAATTTGGTCATATGGCTACTCAATGTAGAATTAGAATGAATCAAAGTGGTCCATCATTCTTCGGTTAGTGTTTCAACTGCAATAAGTATGGTCATAAGTTAGTTGAGTGCAGAAATGTGTCAAATAACTCTTTCAATAGAAATGTCAAATTGTATACTAGTAATAGATTTGGTCATATTGCTAATCAGTGAAGATCTAGAGAAAATCAATGGTACAACTGGTCTAGACAAAGAAATGTTGTGTGCTATAACTACAACAAATCTGGTCACATTGATAGATCTTGTTGGAACACAAGGGGTCTGGTAAATCAAAGGAAAAACATGAAGAAGGATGTAAAGGGAAAAGGAAAAGTCACTATAGAAATTGGATGAGAGCACAAGTTTTAGTTCGATCCACGCATGTAGCATACTAGACTTTTGCTAGGATTCCATGGTAATTCCAGATTCTGGGGAGATGTCTATGTAGCTAACAGCGTTCATGGATGTTCCACCCACTAAGAACCAATTTTTACTGGAAACCTAAGGCCTTTCGAACATCTTCTATAGTGGTGCATCATGATGCTATCGACATGAAAAGTTACTTACCATGTCTAGTCCCTAGTTGAGGAGATAACGTGTCTTGCTAGGGCTTACACTCTTTCAAAGCAAGGGGTGTCAAGGTGGTACATGACCTTGGCATACCCTAATATTCCACTCCTTGGATACAGATTAACACGCAAGTGTGGTAAGCCTACTATAGTTAGATAAATCTTTACTACTAACTAGGTTGTACTTGTTTTGTTCTATTGATCTATTGCTAGTGAGCTTTGTGGAAGAAAGCTTACAAAATATCTCCTTTACCATTTGAGTTAGTCCTACTTGTTTATGCTTGTTGTTCATATCACTTGCTTTCAAAATATACACTCAGACTTTGACACATCATCAAACTTGCCAAAACTTTCAAGAAACATAGGAACAATAATAGAAAACTCTGTTTAATTGTCACAGTTTACCACCTCTGAACAAATTGTCACATCTACTCTGATACATTGCAACATTTGCATAAACTATTGCTTCTATTATCTGTATCTTGCTACATTTTCTCAAACTATCACGTCTAATTTATGCATATTGCCACTTTTGCTTACTTTATCACATTTGCATTTATTGTATTTTTTTAGAACCTTTTCTTGCATAGAGTCTCATTTTTCAAAATTATCACATCTTCTTGTTATTAAATTATCACGTTTGCATAGTCTATCACGTTTTTTGTCTGCACATTGTCACTTTTTGCTACACCATCACATTTTCCTAGGGAAGCATAACACGTTTTCTTAAACTACCACATTTGTCCATCTCAGACCCGCAAATTCTCATAACCTAAAGCTATCATAAATCTATCATCTTGGAATAAAAATCTATCATAATAGTCTTGAACAGTCCTTTTGTCATCAAACATCATAACTATCCTTCAAATTTCTATTCTTAGGAAACACCAACATAGTCTTTTGAATCAAACTTTAAACATCTTCAACAATCAACAACCTTAATAAACATTAGTCCTATGAGACCTTCCTTAAGATCCCTTTTGGATAAACATCGAACATCCTTTTTGGGCATCAACATATCAAACCTATCAACTTTTCTAGCATATTTTAATCTCATCTTTCCATATCTTGTGAATTTGTTAACTTAGTGGAACTATATCCCTCTTGGGTTTACAAATCATCACCGTCATCTCTCTTTTCTTGTACTCATGAGTGTAGTCCAAAAAAAGACATCAACCAATATTTCATCAACATGTTGAGATCTAGCATAAATCAACTTTGTTATCCTATTGTCCAAATGTTAATCATCCAATCCAAAATTATCTTGAACATCATCCAATCCAAAATCAGCTTGAACATCATCCTTTTATCCAAAGGACTTATCAACACATCCTTTGAAATTCATTTTGAAAATCAAAATCCAAACAACATCATCATCACACATCCTATCATCTCAATTTTTTCATCCTTCAAGGTCTAGTATGACTTTTATGTCAACCATAACATCCTAACAACATACAATGCTATCTTGCTCATTCATTTTTCTAATCTTGAAATTAGCAAAAACATGTCAATTCCAATCTATTACTTGAATCTAGTTCTATTCTATACATCCATGAAGTCATTGTATCCTACTAGCTACAACAACATAGCAACTATGGCTGTCCCTAATCAAGACTTTGAAATACCTTGTCACATGTCATATTTTAATCAATGTCAAAACTCACAAATATATTAATCAGACAATCAAAACACGAATCCATCAATAAACACATCCCAACTCAATAATACCACCAAACGTGAGTACACTCCTTTAGGGGATCCAATCAAGTTTTTGTTAAAGAATTTGGTTTAATCTAATTTCATCAATCTTAAAAAATCACAAGATAATTTTAAACTCTTTTTCAAACCCTCATTGGTACAATGATAATGTTTATTGTGAATACCAGAGAACAAAAGGTCACAAAACATAAGCTTACATAAAACTCAAGAACCTTATGCAAGACCTTATTGATCAAGGTGTAATCAATGTTGAGGATAACCTTAAAAGCCCATCCATCAATAATCATATTGACAATGTTTAAACCTTACATAATGAGTTGTAAGACATAGATACCTTTTCAAAGCATGATCAAGATAATCCATCAGTTTCTGAAATAACTCATTTTTCATGACATATTAGGGTTGGTGGTGGTCAAAGACTATATTGTTTGTATCCTCACATCATTATTATATCATTGATTGTATTTTTACTTCCAAATTGTATAATTATTTGACTTCATGACATGAGAGTGTTGCAAAGACGGTTGTCGTTGCACCAAAAGATCGACCTGTTAATGCTCGATACAACTACCAAAGTTAATGAATCCACATGGCAAGTGGTTAATCCATTCCATGAACCCAAGCATTGTGTTGCACACCACAAGGAGACCAAGGGTGCAAACCTTGCAACAATCCCCCCAGCGAAAGTGAGGGATTCAAACCTGTGACCTAGGATTTGATACAAATTGTTGCAAAGACGGTTTCCATTGCACCAAAAGATCAACCTATTAATGCCTGATACAACTGTCAGAGTTAATGAATCCAGGGGAGTTGGTTAAGCCATGTCACAAACCCAAGCCTTGCACTACACACCACAAGGAGATGAAGGGCACACACCTTGCAACAAAGACCCAGGTTGTACTTTTGTATAATCATATATTATGTGCTTTTACCTGGATTATGCACTACACATATGAGGATGTGTTATGACATTTATTTATTTAATGAAGTCATTTAATTTTCATTTCGTGTTTATGATATTGAGTTATTATTTTACAATTATTTCTCCAATTCCTTATTTTGACCTATCATAGTTATCGATCTAACAAATCATAAATAGGTCACCTTGGTCAAGTTGTGTTTAATATTATTTTTTCACATATTTGAATCTTTTTGTTGTGCTTATTTGTTAAAAAATATATTTGGGAAAAATTTTCTTAGTTTACATAATCTAGCAAAGGCATAGAGTTTCCATGCAAAGTTGTAATTCTTGCAAAATGCTTCTTAATCTCCACTTTTCCTCCCTTCCTCACCTATATAAATTTAGACTTTGTATACAACTTTTCAACTCTTTCAAGTTGCTTCTTCATCTTTGCTTTCCAAACCCTTCCTTTCTTATAGAATTTTGGATGTTGAATGCAACTTTGCAACTTTTATTTAAATTACTTCCTAACCTCCATCGTCCACCCCCTTCCTTACCTATAGAACTTTGGACCCCACATGAAAATTTGTAACTCTTGAAAATTTCTTCTTAACGTCTAATTTTCATCTCCTTCATTGCCTACAAAACTTAGGACCTTACATGCAACTTTGCAACTCTTTCAATATGCTTTAAATCTTTGTCATTCCACCATGCATATGCCTTATGGAATTTTGACCCTACCCTATGATTGTATCTTGCATTGTTTCGACCTTTATTATTTTATAACATATAATTCCTAGCTTTCTGTGTAGTTTTAAACTTTAATTCAAAATTCAACATGGATTTGGACACCATTTGAGTAGGATTTCTCATCTACTCCCTTGCACATCTTGACATGCCATTGATTTCATCAAACAAATGTGAGAGATTTGTAAATGTCCAAATCAAGCCTAGGTACTGTTGGATCCCTCAAGGACATGGATTTAGATGCAAGGCCATATATTGCTAATAAAAAAAGGCATGAGAAAAGTGAATGCAATTATGGAATGGCCTCACTTTTAGGCCTACAAGTTTGTACTTGGTGACTTATCTAGGCATGGAAAGGATGTTTTAATTACCCTAAGGTATCTATCAATAGATCCAAGGGAGATTTTTTATGTAGATGATTGCATTGGTAAGTGAAATGAATTGACTACAAGTGACCCCTAAAACCTCACCCATGGAATTAAATATAATGTAAATAAAATATTATATGGACAAGGATGTAATATGCTCAAGGGGTTGTCCTTTAAGCTAAATTTATAGTCGTATGTGTTTTAGGTTATTTAAGGGAATCAATTCAAGCAATATAGGTTTGTAAGCAAAAATGGCATGCTTTATAAATCAAAAGAAGGACCTAGTCAATTGAAGCTATGCCTATAACTGAATGTTTCAATGGTAGATTGTAGAAACTTAAGAGGATCTTTGAACCTAGTTATGGGTTGCCCCTTTCCACACTTGTTGACATGATTGTAATAAGAGTCAGATGAATGTGTGCCAACATGATAATTTAATGTAAACCTTTTGTAATGGTTTTCTCTTGTTTTGTTAGATTTTTGTAGCTTTGAGATGGGTTGATAAACATGTTTAGTTGTGGAAATATTTTATCTTTGATTTGTGTGTGTATGCAAGTCTACTTCCATTTGTGCCTTACAAGTGTGCTTTTTAAAATTTCCTTGCAAACCATAAATTTGTTGTTCTTGGAGTAGGCACTAGTCTAGGAGGTGAAAGATCAAGCATATTTCCATTATATTATCTCTTGTCCTCATCAACTTAGGAGTAGATTTAGGTCTCAACATTCTTGTATGATCTAGCAATGCAAGTTATAATGTGTCTTATGTTGTCCGAAAATTGATAAACGTTTTATAGATTATACAAGTATGCTATCTTTCTTGCATACATGTATTTGTAGCTAAGTAGATCTGTTTTCTATGAAACAACACTATTGTATTCGGGTGTATATGCTAAAAAGTTCTCGGTTGTTCATTTGAAGGTCTTAATGGTCTAGTTGTAGCCAACAATGACATAAACTTCGTGATATATTTTGGAGTTCATAGTGCATTGGTTATGATTGTTAGGACCTTGAGTTTATTCTTTCATTTCTCTTTAATTGTTCCATCTTAAAGACCTTAGGGAACACCTCCCTTGGCCTAGTACAACTTAAAGCATGAGTTACCCATCCTTATTACTTGGCCATTGTTGTCCTTGCTTATTCATAAGTCACAAGCTATCCACCTTAAGTTGGCATCCCTAGCACTTAGGCATAGTTTGTCTTTAAGAAATTCAAGTTTCACAACTTTTAGAGTCAATAGGTCAAATCAACAATGATGAATGTATATTGAAGACAACATATGAAAGCATATAGATGGTCTATATGATGATGATGTTGATCCAATTATTTATTGCCCTTTAGAAATCAAAGTGTGCTTTATTGATTCCTCTTGATGTCCTTTATTTTCTAGATGATGATGTAATTGCACATTGAATGTCTTTAAGTACCACTTAACAACATATCACACAAATATTTTCCAAGTTGGCTCATAATGGCTAGTACAAAGAGGTGGGAAAGTTAAAATTTTAATACGAAAAATTAAATGTTGGGATTCTTTCTCTACATCCTACGATTGAACTAGGTAAATTTAGAGTAACCCTTAAATATAGCATAGAAATAAATTGACAATCTCAAGATTAGAAATGAACGTACAAATGCAAGTGCAAACAAGAGTGAGATAAGAAAGTATATAACACAAATATATGACAAATAAAAAATCAAGCAACAAGCAAAAACAAACATAAAAAATACTATTGAATTAAAACATTCCACTAAAATAAACACAGAACTAAACAAAAACAGTATAAATATATTAATTTCACTTTCACCATTGCAATTGTTCAGAAGGACTTTTTTGCCCCTTAAAACAAAGAGTGTGATTAAATCTTAGAACAATTTAAAAAAAAAAAGGTAAAGCATGAAGTGATGTCTGGACCAGAAGAGAAATGGGTCCACTGAATTGGCCTCGAGGTCATCGACCTTATCAAACCTTGCACTTGAAGTCATGAAAAAAAATGGCGGAAAGGGGGTATTAACCCTGTAGTGGAGACAGAATATAATGATAGAATATGGAAGAAATATTTTAGGGTCTCCAAACTATAATGGTTGTCTGACTTAACTCAGAACCTTCCCGGAAAGACCGCCTACTTTTTAGCTGCTGACCATTTTGCATTTGTGCTCATGTTATGTATATATAATATATTCTCCATTTGCATTTTCTCTGTTCATTTGTTTGGCGGATTCAGGCCTCTGTTAATCAATGGTGGATTACAGTCATGTTGAACAGACAAGGACTTGTTTATATTGTGAGATTCATCATAACTGTAAGAGATTTTTTTTCATTGATCTTGATAAATTGCTTGAGATGTTGAGGAAAATGGAGGAGGAAGTGCCTCCTACAGTTGATCATGGCTGAGCCAGTTGGTTATGAATGTGAAAGAGGAAGTTATAAGAATGGTAGGATATAAAATTAGTGCTAAGTGTTTCTCAATTAGATTGTCTTAGTATTTTTTGCATCAACGTTTCAGATCACACTGAATGATCAATCATCAGGATAGTAGAGAGCATAAGGATCACAGAGTGTGATCCGAAATGTTGATGCAAAAAGTACTGACACAATCTAATCTAGAAACACTCAGCACTAATCTTCATGTATTGTGGAAATCTATCATCAAGATATAAAATCTTCCTGCTGCAAATTTGAGTTTTAAGGATCTGACGTAGATATGAAGTTAAAATTGTTGATTCATTGGCATTTGACATACCAGGCATTGAGCTTTTTCATCTCTGAGTAAAGAGAAATTCAGAAATATGATATTTTCAGAATCCATGATAATTTGTTACAACTAAACTGTGTTGGTATATTTTGAAAATACAAATTTCTGTTTTTAGCAGTAGACAGTGTTATGTTCAACAGAGCCCAGATCAATAGTTTTCTTATTTGGGTCTTTCTATTCTTACCACATGAGACTTATATTCTTGATGTTATGAATTTTTTTCATGGTAAAAGATCTGCCAAAGTTGGGGAACTATGATTGAATCAATCCTATCTGTTTTCATTATATGTAGTCTGAAACTTTTTTTTAAACTATGCCTCTGGAACTATGTTGTTCTACAGCTACTGTATCTTCTCTTATTAGATTTAGTATTGAGTAGAAAATGTTTAGAAATGAAAGCATAGGAAGTGAAGAATTGATACAGAAGGTTTTTCCTCGCAATTATAAAATATTTGGAGGAATGACCTGGCTTTGTTTTGCATGATGAAAAGTTTAAGCAAGTAAAGTAAAAGCTTTTATCTTTTAAAGGGTTTAAAGATGTTCTGGGTAAACTTAGTGACGAAGGTTTGGGCATTACCTTGTTCAAATATGAGTGAGTTATTCTATTTTAAAAAATAAATTAATTATTTTTAGTGAATAAGTGTTAATCATATTATTTATATATTTATATATATATATATATATTAATTCAAAATATGGGTGGGATGGAATCACATTTGGAAAAGTTTAGATGAGGTGAAGTTTCAAATAGATTAATATAAAAATATCATCACTGTCAGATTGTTATATAGTACGAGTTATAAAATCAATAGAAGGAGGTGGAAGATCATGATCAGATGGTTTTCCCCTATCATTTGGGAGGTCTTGTCCATTAGGAATTGTCTCCCATCACATAATGATAACTCCTTTATTTTGTTACTTATACATGTCATTCCTTGTAGGAGAGAGACAAACCCAATCAAGCCCAACCTTACCATTGCTTGGTTAATTTGAAGCACCTCTATCACATGCTTAGGAAGTAACCAAAGACACATATGTCTATTGAGACCATCCACATCAGTTATGTAGTGCCTCTAATGTTTGTGATCTTTAGTATATATTTTGGATTTGATCGTATGCTTATACCTATATATTGACTCAAGATTATTTGTAGCATTATTATTTTGTATTGACATTATTTTTGGATGCACCCTTTGATATAGTTATATTATGGTCATATTATGATGGATTGTGTTGTTTTATTTTGATGATTATGCACATGTATATATGGATGAGTATTTTATGATTATGTTGTATACTCCATTTGAGAATTGTATGTTCTTCGACTATTATTGTCTGCACAAGTACACTTGACAAGTGTTGAGTGGATGCATGTATAGAGGATTTTTCCACTTGGTATCATAGGTCTGAGTTATTCCCCGATGGTGGTTTTATGGGAGATGCCACATTGGTCAATCTGTTAGCCTTAACCGTTGTCTTCGATTCAAGTGCAACTTCCTAGTATTTTACCCATGTTAATCAAATTCGGTATGATTCTAGATACTGTAACCCTATTGTGGAAGCCCAATGAAAGTGTGTGTTGATTTATTTAAATTTTGATTTCTGAAAAACTAATTCAGTTTTATGCTTAAATGGATTTAATGGTTAATTATATGTTGAAGGATGCTTGTAAATTAATTGAATTGATTAATTGAATTTGTGGGAATATTTTTAGAGTTTTTAATTAACAAATGGGAAATATGAAATTTTTATTGGGTTTTGGAAAAGGGTAAAGGGGAGAAAAGGCTTTTCATTTCATTTTTATGTTATTTTGTGAGAACAAATTGGAAGAGAAAAACCTTGTTTTGAGGATTTTAGAGATTTGTTGATGGGAGTGCAATTGGTGGTGGAATTCAATGAGGTTGGATTTGTTGGGATAGGAATCAGTATGGAAGTGTGCATGTCGATTTGTGTGAGCTCTTGTTTGGCATTTTTGACATGTTCATCATTTCAAATTTTGGGAGAAATAGGTATTTTGATTGTTTTAATTTATTTGAACATTTTATTTTGAATGTGTTTGTAGGAAATGGATTAAGGGAGTGTAGAATCCTCCCATCCCACATTATTTTGCAATTTGGTTGATTAAATTTTTAATTTTTTAAAAAATTTGAGAATTTTCAAAAATATGAGGTTATAATGCCCATTTTTTAGGAATTGGATAAAATACTTGTTTTATAGCTTAAAAAGGGTGTTGGGAACTTTTTCTACGAAAGGGTATTCTTAGATTTTTTATTATTAAAATTTTAAATTTTGATGAAATTTCAATGGTGGATTTAAGAAAAACCTAGTTTTTGCCTTGTAAAAATATTGTGAGAATTTGAAAGTTTTTCATTAAAATGAATGTTCTTGAATGTTTTGATAATTGATGTTGTGGGAAAATGGCATTGAATTTGGAAAAGTTAGATTTTTGCATAGGTTTTTGTGCCACACTAGTTGGAGGTGTGATGAACTTAGGACTTACGTATTAGAGAGGGTTAGAGGATTGGCTCCCAACGTGTCCTTGGACCAAAGCGAAAAGTAGGCTGATCATGGGTGGGGAGTCATATAATCAAGTGATAACTAATGAAACATGAATAATAAACTAATCAAGATAATGGATACCCCTCTCATGCCTTGAGTGCTTGTAAAGACTAAGCTTGGATGTTTGGGAAGGCATTCCAACTCGGGGATCTTGGGTGTTAGAATGTCAAGTATCCTCATCCGTATGAGAGGAGTATTAGATTCCACATGATACCATCCCTTTGAGCATGGTGATGACACTCCCTAACTAGCTCTTTGACATTTAGTCCTAGAGTATTTTTTAATAGCACCTAAAAGGATATCATGAATCCTTGCTACGTTGATATTAGTATCATTGAATCATTGTCCACATTCTATTCTTTGTGACTTGTGTGAGTGTATTTTAGGAGTTTATGGTGAAATCCTCAACACCACAGGATCACCTACAAGACAAACTAACTTCCACAAGAGAGATGACAAAAATATCATGCTATGATTAAGGATACAAGAATTCCAAAATGAATATGATAATGTACATATGAAGCATTACTTATATAGGAAAGGTGAGAAATAGGATTAGACAAGATCATGACAAGTGTCATAATCCTATCACATGAGACAAATAACTCATAACTACATAGGACACAAGCATTAAATAAATTCCAAATAGATAAGTGACAACTAATGCTTAACTAGAAATTTTCCCTCCTAGGATCCAAGTAGACTTAACATGTAAATAGGACCTAGATAGGTAGAACACCTAGTTACATCAAAACCCCCTTTAAGTACAACTTAGGGAGTGCTTTTACAAATGACACAAAAATGGGTCCTGATTACGAGGCCATGTTAGGTAGCCATGTACAAATGCAAATGCAATCTCTCACAAATGGAGAAAAGGAGAAAACCCAATGGGATAAAAAATCCTCCCCAAAAGAGATAAATGCAATAATGCTCTCCATCAAAAAATGAGAGGACAAAAACTTATTCAAAGAAAAACATCCCCCCATAAGAGAGATAAATAAGATACCATTCAACCCCCCTCAATGAAAGAACCACCACAAATCCAAACAATCTCCCTCCATACGAAGGATGACAAGAAAGACCATACAACCCTCCATAAGGAGATAACCTATTGTAAAGAAGCATTAGAAGCACACTTGTGGAGTGACATTGGAATCGTTAATTAGGAAAGCAAGGAAAGATAAATATGATGCTAGAAACCATATTAGATTCACTCAAGGACTTAGATCAGAATCATGAAAAAGCAACAATAGACCCAATGCCAAGGAACACTAAAAAGCTCTCAAACTGGTATAACCCTAAAATCTATGAAGCAACAGTTGATTAACAAATGATCTGGAACTAAAATGAAGTGTAAAGATCATAATTGCATCCTCTCAATTGCCAAAATATCCAAGTAATCTCCAAGAAACCCATTGAGGAAAAATTGAAATAACGATCAACATGGGACACATATAAGAAGTGTATGGATGGAAATATACAACTCCTTAGTACCTTTCCAATGTTGCAAGAATCATGAAAATCAGAGATCATGGAAAAAATTATGAGTTTGGGAACCATAAAACAATATCTAACTTCAACCAAAAATAAATGCCACCAAACAAAAAAATTATGAAAAATAACTTGCACCACTGTAAAATTGATGAAACAACCTTTCTAACGATATCTCGTTTGAAAATTTTCATCTTCTAGATTGCAAGTTATAGAAAAATGAAAAAAAGGTGTATATGAGGCCTCTACAGACTAAACTAACGTAAAATTAAAACTCTCGAGGGCTTATCCCATAGTCACTTGTCTTCAATTTTGACTTTCCCATAAATGTAAGGTTTTCTAGGTATTGTCCTACCAATTTGCATAATTCAACAACACTTACCTTTGAAATACATTTTTAGAAACTTCATTTAGTAGCTATCTTTAGAAGGTTATGCATTTTTTGGTTTTAAAGGGTTACACATTGTTATCCCCATTTTTTATCATGACAATTTAGAACTTTTGAAATTCCCTAAGTTGACATATGAAATTCAAATTACTCCCTAAAGGTCAATTTAGTACTTTAAGTCATCAACAAAAGTCCTTTTTAGTTCAAGTTTAATCATGTCAAAAATTGTTAATTGTTAATTTTAGTTGTAGTTGATCAAGAGTTAAACATGATCATATTAAGTTGTCTGTGTTGAGTTCAAAGAGGGCATACACCAATTGTTTCCTTGTGTTACAAGAATTTTAATTACCTATGCATAATGGAAATGATGTAAATTATATTCATATTTAAAATTTTACAGTCTTAGATACAAATCACAATAATGAATTAGGATCTCAAAAGTTCAATGTTCAAAAGTATTTGGGTTTTTGGAGGTTAATTTTTTTTTTACCTAAAATTCATATAAGTCACTTCTAAACTCAAAATTTGTAAACTCCCTTGTTTATTTGGGTTTCAAACCTTTTTCACATGATTCAGTTCACAAATAGAAAAAATGTTTTAACATCTTGAAATGTTGAATTTATTATTAAAATAATTTTTGGAGTGTTGTATGTAATTTCACAAGATTTGAAAAAGTCTTCTTGATCCTCCAAATCTTTGCATGCATGTTAGACACAAGTTAAGGTCCAATATTTTAGTTTTGTTCATAGCAATCTACACTTTTAAGGTGGACTAGAAACATGCTCTTGAATCTAAAAACCCTAAATTTGCTTAAGAAAAAGGGGGCTTTGGAGGTTTCGTGCACCATTATGCCAAATCACAATTAAAATAAAAATTGAAACCATAGAATTTATATAGATGTGTTTTTTGGGAGTTCCATGTACAATAACACAAAATTTGTAAATGTGACTTTATTTGTCAGTGCCTCACATATGTACAAAACATAAGTTAAAAGCTTGGAATTTCTTTATTGCTTGTGGGGTTACAATTTTTTTCCTTTGTCTCAATATTTGTCATGCAATTACAAAATGAATTTATCTTTGAAACCATACATGGTGAAGACACAAAATCAATTAGTTGAAAAGGTTTTAGAACAAATTAAGCAAATGTAACTAGTGTGTATAAAACCAAATTTTCATAACCTTTATCATCTTCTTCATTGATTACATTAAAATGAGAGCGTTGAAACAATCTCTTGGTGATCCAAGGTTATAGGCTATATACATATAAAATATATATTTTTTAAATGATTTATAAATATTCGAGAAAATGAAATCAATGAATTCAAATTCAAACTTCACAACTTTACTTTCATCCTTGTTGCTTGTATTTAACATATTTGAATGCCCTCTTAGGTTGTGCTTGAATGCAAGTTTCATTTAACTTGTTGTGGATATGCATTAATCATAATATAATGTAGATTTACACTAGATGTTGAAGTTTTTGATGCATAAAACATGTATACATGACATGGAAACACAGACAGTGCTTGCAAGTTGTTTGACAAAGTGTTTCAAGAATATCCATCTATAGGAATGGAACATAAATCATTGAATAAAATGTGTTAAATAAATATGCTTCCATGGAAGGTGTAGATTGTTTTTAGGGCATCAAAAGTGCCCTAGAGACCGTGTGTTTAGGTTTTAAAAGATTGAAAATATTAAAAAAATTGGGATTTTATTTGTAGTATGAATGGATTATCATCTTTGGTGTTGTGATTCTTCCCTTACCAATATATGTATGCAACACCAATCTTGAAGATCCCTAGATAACTAAATTAAAAAATTGAGCTACAAGAACACTCTCATTCTAGTTATTTCTCAATGTTTTTGATTTATATTCTTTCCCACTTAGGGCTTTTTGCAATCTTGGTTTACTAGTCTTTGTGGGGATCTTTGAATTCTCTTAGTTATCCACATTTTTTTAATCTATTTGTTTATTAATAACTTATCTTTATCTCCACTCTCCCTATCTTTACCTGCCTCTCTCTCCATGACTCTCTCTATCTCACCTATGTCTCCCTCCCTACCTCTTTCCCTCTCTCTCTCTCTCTCTCTCTCTCTCTCTCTCTCTCTCTCTCTCTCCCCTCCCACCTCTCCTCTCTATCTCACCATTCTCTCCTTCACATACTTATCCTCCTAACTCTCCTCTCTCTCCTCCTTTCCTCATACTTCTACATTTCTCCTCTCCCTCCCTCTCCGCCTCACCCACCCCCATCTTTTTGTCTCTCTCAATCTCCCCTTTCTCTCTCTCACTCTCTCTCTATATCTCACCATTCTCTCTCTCTCTCTCTCTCTCTCTCTCTCTCTCTCTCTCTCACACACACACACACACACACACACACACACACACACCCCATCTCCTCCCTACCTCCTCCTCCTCCCTCCCTCATTTCTCTTTATCTCTCCTCTCTCCTTCCCTCTCTCTATCATCTTTATCTCCCATATCTACCTCTCCCTCCATCACTCTCTCTCCATCCCTCTCTATCTCACCTATGTCTCCCTCCATACCTCTTTCCTTGTCTACTCTCTATCTCTCCTCTCCCTCCCTCTACCTACCTACCTATCTCTCTCTCTCTCCCTCCCTCTCGCCCTCCCCTCTTTCTCTCTCTCTGCTTCTCTCTATCTCACCATTCTCTCTCTCACACTTCCCTCCTTCCCTCTCTATCTCTCTCTTCTTTATCTCACCTATCCCTTTCTATCTCTCCCTCCCTCCCTCCCTCTCTCTCTCTCTCTTTCTCATTCTTTCGTTCCCTCTACTTATCTCTATCTGAAAACTATCTCTCTCTCTCCATCTTACTGTCCCTCCCTCCCTCATATACCTCCTCTCTCTCCGCTTTATCTCATGTATATCTTTCTCTCAAACAAACACATACACTCACCTATATGTCCTCCCTACCTCTCCCTCCCTCCCTTCCCTCTCTAATTCTCTCTATCTCTCCTCTATCTCTACTTATCCTTTCCTCTCTACTTATCTTTATCTCCCCTCTACCTATCTCTACCTACCTCTCTCTCTATCACTCTCTCTCTCTATCTCACCAATGTCTCCCTCCCTACCTCGTTCCCTCTCTATTCTCTATCACTCCTATCCCTCCCTCTACCTACCTCTCTCTCATTCTCTCTCTCCCTCTCTTCCCCCCTTTTTCTCTCTCACTCTCTCCTCTCTATTTCACCTCCCTCTCTCTACCTCTCCTTCCCTCTCTACTTATCTTTATCTCCCCTTTCCCTCTCTCTACCTATCTCTCCCTCCACCACTCTCTCTCTATCTCACCTATGTCTTCTCTCTCTACTCTCTATCTCTCACTCTTCTCTCTCTCCCTCTTCCCCCTCTTTCTCTCTCACTCTCTCCTCTCTATCACACCATTCTCTCCTCTCTATCTCACCATTCTCTCTCTCTCTCTCTCTCTCTCTCTCTCTCTCTCTCTCTCTCTCTCTCTCTCTCTCTCTCTCTCTCTCTCTCTCTCTCTCATCTCCCTCTCTCTCTCTCTCTCCCTTCCTCCCCCCTCTTTCTCTCCCCCTCTATGATGGTTGAGGGTATAGGGTTAAGGGTTGAGGGTATAGGGAATAGGGATGAGGCTTGAGGGTGTAGGGTTTATGGTTTAAGGTATAGGTTTGATAGTTGAGGGATAGTGTTCAAGTTTGAGGGTATAGGGTTAAGTGTATAGGGTATAGGGATTAGGGTTGAGGGTTGAGGGTTGAGGGATAATGTTCAATTTTTAGGGTATAAGGTTGAGGGTATAGGGTATAGGGATGAGGGTTGAGGGTATAAGGTATAGGGTTTAAGGTATAGGGTTGAGGGTTGAGGGGTAGTGTTCAGGGTTGAGGGTATAGGGTTAAGTTTGTAGAGTATAGAGATTAGGTTTTAGGATATTGGGTTGAGGGTTGAGGGTTTAAGTATAGGATTGAAGGTATAAGGTTAAGTGGATAGGGTATAGGGATTAGGGTTTATAATATTGGGTATAGGGTTTAGGGTGTAGAGTTTAGGGTATAAGGTATAGGGTTAAGGGTTGAGTGTGTAGGGTTTAGCATTTAAGTATAGGGTTGAAGGATAATATTCAGGGTTTAGGGTATAAGGTTGAGGGTATAGGGTATATGGATGAGGGTTGAGAGTGTAGGGTTTAAGGTACAAGGTTGAGTGTATAGGGTTAAGTGTATAAGGTATAGGGATTAGGGTTTAGGATATTTCATAATGGGTTGAGGGTATTGGGTTTAGGGTTTAAGTATAAGGTTGAGGTTTGAGAGTTAAGGGTATAGGGTATAGGGATGAGGGTGTATGGATTAGGGTATAGGGTTGAGGGTTTAGGGTACAAGGTCGAATGTAGGGTTTAGGGTTGAGGGATAATGTTCAAGGTTGAGGGTATGAGGTTAAGTGTATAGGGTATAGTGATTAGGGTTTATGATATTGGGAAAAGGGTTTAATGTATAGGGTTGAGGGTATAAGGTATAGAGTTAAGGGTTGAGGGATAATATTTAAGGTTTAGGGCATATGGTTGAGGGTATATGGTATAAGGATGAGGGTTGAGGGTATTGGGTATTGGGTATTGGGTTTAGGGTACAAGGTTGAATGTAGGGTTTAGGTTTTAAGTATAGGGTTGAGGGTTGAGAGTATAAGGTTAAATGTATAGGGTATAGGGTTTAGTGTATAGTGTTGAGGGTATAAGGTATAGGGTGAAGGGTTGAAAGTGTAGGATTTAGGGTTTAGGGTATAGGGATGAGGGCTGAGGGTGTAGAGTTTAGAGTTTAAGATATAGGGATGAGGGTTAAGGGATAGTGTTCAAGGTTGAGGGTAATGGTTAAGTGTAAGGTTGGGAGAAAGAGATGCAGAGAGAGAGGTAGAGATGGAGAGAGAGATAGAGAGAGAGAGAAATAGAGAGGGAAGGAAGAAGGTTGGGAGATTGAGAGAGGGAGAGAGAGGGAAGGAGTGAGGGAGAGGTAGAGATTCACAGAGAGAGAGAGAGAGAGAGAGAGAGAGAGATAAAGGGAAGTAAAGAGAGGAGAGAGTGTGAAAGAGAGGTCTAGAGTATAAAGGATAAACAATGAGAGAGAGAGATGGTACAACTTGTTGATTACTAAAATTTGACCTCTTGATTATTAAAATTTGACATACTGATTACTGAAGTTTGACTAAGTCTAAAAATTATAAAATCTTCCAAAAACTAGAATTTACATTATAACTTCTAGAGATCCGAAACCACTCTCAAACATCCTGAAACTATATACATGAAATATGACTTAAAATAAAAGAAAGTATTTATGTCTATATGTAAATGATTATTTCATGTATATAGTTTCCTTGAAACATAAGGACAAGAAAGAGAAAAAAAGAGAAGGATTTTTTTTCAATATAGACCATAACATGAGCACGTTATAACACACTTGTGTTTTGTCAATGCATTCAAATAATGTGAGTGTGTTATAATTCACATGTGTTTTTTGAAATTCAAAACATAACGTGAGCACATTATAACCCACTTGCGTTTTGGCATGGTAATGACTAAACCAAGGCCCAATCACTACCAACCCATAATGCAAGTGGATTTTAACAAAATGCGCTCGCGTTTTTGCTTTTTCAGGACCAAAAAGTGAAGTGGCCACTTTTTGGCCCCCCATCTTTGTGCACTTACCCATGAGTGCATATTTATCTTTTGCTTCCATTGGAGAGGTGTGTTGTATTGAATGGATGCACTACCAATAAGAGCTTTCCACCTCAACACTTCATAGGACCCATAAGAAAGATACAATTGAGAAGGCTAGTAGATAGTGGGATCCATGTGGAATCATAGCACATGAGTGCAACTTTGATGGGCTCACAGATTATGAAGATGTGCTCTAAAGGATAGATGTGCTCAAATAATAATTGGTCACATGGATGCCAAGCGGGCAAAGGTAGGGGCCACCATCAAGCGCACTCATAGAAGACTTAAGTGATTTTTAAAGGAACACAATTAATTGGCCCAATCGACTAGCAAAATAAAGGGGTTGATTGATAGATGACACCGAAGACAAAAATATAAGTGATCTAGAATGGGCTAAGATGGTCAACTAAAAAATAAAAACTAGGGAATAGAAAGGGGCTGAAAGGTTTAGAATTTAAGGGATTTTGAGAAACCTTAGGACTATGGCAATGAAACCCTAAAAATCTACAAAAAATGACAGTTCAAATTTAATTTCTTAGATTGGTTATCATCAATGAAGAGTGTAAGCGAGGGAAAAGCATAGATTGACTAAAAAACCTTCACAAGAGATTACTCCACCAAGAGGTACAATCCCTCCACCAATTAGAATGACAACAAGGTTGCCATGCAAAGACATGCTTTCCAAAGTAAGAGACAACATAACTTCTAGATTATGACACTTGTTGACAAAGTGACAATTGGAAAAACTCATGAGACCATGGGGAATAACTTTTATATACAAAGTTTCCCTAGGAAATTATTGTAGATGTCCATTGTTAAACAAAACTAAGGACAACAGTGTGCTAAAGGACTATAGTGCCCAAATAGGACACCTAAGTAATGGAGCGCTGCTCTCCTTTTTAGGTGATAGTGTCTTGTTTGGACACTAATGTCTTTTTTCGATATTAGAGCTAAATCCACATATACAAAGTGAATAGGTACAAACACCAAAGACATTACATCTACACTCATGGAGATTAGGTCCACGAGTATAGAGGTGAACTAGAGCAACAAACAATTAATCTTTACAATCAAAGAGCCCACAAAGTCTACAACCAAGTTGAAATAGTCACTAACAAGCACATCATTTGCCCATCATGGCTTTTAAAGCTAAGTATTATTTTCAGTTCATTTCATTTCTGTAATTAATTTTTAATTATATCAAAATATCAGTCCAACTTCTTTAATTGATTACATTTGATTGATTAGCCTTGAAAAAATTAACAAGGCTGTAATAAAACCCTTACAACTATGCATAATTATAGTCAATGGGTACACAAATATAAAATCCGGTTGCTTCTAGTGTGATATTTAAATTGAAGGTAGTCTGCAAAGACTGCCTGCTGCTCTAGATATACAGGCTTAAATAAATTAATGTAAGTAATGACATCTTGGAAGACAAAAGTACCTAAGCCTAAAGCATAGAGAAAACAAGCTTGCTACAGAGTTCTTGTCAGAATTTACACAAAAGAAAAGAGATCCAAATGACAGAGAATTACTGATCTTTTAGGAAAATAACTGATAATAAACTTCGAATTTTGTTTAATTGTCAAGGTTGTCATCAGAATTTGTATACAAAAGACAAAGAGCTCCAAACGACTCAGAAATTTACTGATCTGCTGTTTAGATGCCAGACAGAAAACCTGCTAATTTTGTATAATTCTTAATACTTAAGGTATTCCAGTTTGGAGGGGTAGGCAAATTGAGAGAGGTAATTGATGTAACCGGCTACCCAGCTATAAATTTTTGGATTGGTTCTGATGGGAGACCATTCAAGCCTTTTATCAGATCTTTCTTCTTTTGCTAACATCTGATATTTTCTCCTGTTTACAAAATCCTCGGACACTGTCTTCTTCTGAATACTAAAACTAGACTCAAGTTGTGGAGACTGGTGGAAAGAGCTTATCCTGCTGGTGTGTTCCATATTTGGTTGATGCTGAGCAAAGTTTGAACTTCTTATTGAAGCTTTCTCTTCTTTCCGTAGACAAGAGTTCTGAAGATTATCCTCTGATATTCTCTTCTTTTGAATATGATTGGAAGAGCTCACTCTGCCAGTATGTTCCATATCTGGCTGACACTCAGAAAAGTTTGGTGAACATGATTTATGAAGACAAACCTCTGAGCTTCTTTTCTTGCTTGTATGATTGGAAGAGCTTACCCTGCTAGTATGTTCCTTGTCTAGCTGACAACCAGAAAAGTTCTGTGAAGCTTTCTCTTCTTCAGAAAGACTTGAGTTATGCAAATGATCCTCTGAGATTCTCTTCTTTTGAGTATAGTAGGAAGAATTTACCCTACCAATATGTTCCATGTCTAATTTATCTTTTTCTTCTTTGGGAGAACATGAGTTACAGAGATGATCCTCTGATATTCTCCTTCTTTTATTATTGTCGGAAGAGCTGCCAGTATGTTCCATGTCTGGCTGAGACTCAGAAAAATTCCATGAAGCTTTCTCTTCTTTTAAAGGACATGAGCTATGAAAATGATCCCTGGAGATACTTTCTTTTAGAGTATGGCCCCGAGAGGTTATTCTGCAGGTATGATAATTACAGTGTTAATCATTAAAATAATTTACATCAAGACTCTTAAGTTAAGTGGTTTAAATAAAAAAATCTATTTTTTTTTTGGCTCTACTAAGGTAACTTCTTGTGTATGTTTTTATCAATGTCATTGCTTCAAAAAGTAGGAATTTTGTTCTTTTACTTGCATTTATTGCAGTGTCCTTTCCGTCACTCAATCTATGACCATTTTTTGCCCACTTTAAATGGCCTCAACATTTCATTATTTCTTGACTACTACTAGAGTTGAAGGTTTGATGACGACAAGCAATGTCACCCTACCCAAACATTTCTAAAAAATTGTACCCAAAGTGTTTCATGAGGTATGTCTTTTGAGACACCAAATATGTTGTTTTTCTAATTTTTGAATTTGATAATGCAATCCACTAGCTAGAAACATTTACTTTAATTGGATATTTTGGGGGTAGGCCCCTCCCTTAAGCATACTCCAAGACTAAGTTGGTAGGGCCTAGACCCCACATGAGATTTCCTTATCACCATGCGAAACCTTACCAATTTTTTTTTATTTGTCAAGGAAAATCATGTTGAAGCAATACTTAATCATGGCCTTGGGCTTATCCTTTCATCGACGCATCGTTGCTTGTTTTCAAACCTTAGACATGAGACCTTGTCATCTTTGTTGATAATTATTTTAAGGCCTCTATTAGGATTGATTTTTCTAGTTCATCCCTATATGTTGGAACTTTTTGAGCCAAAAATCCTCTTCTCTAGGTTCAATTGTGTGTGTTGAACCATATCAATTCTATTCAGTTCGTCCTCAATTATGAGCTTGTGTTGAGGAAAACCTATCCAAGGATTTGAAAGACTATTCATATTTAAGTTGACCAAACTAGATATACCCAATGTGTCATTAATATCAACCTCCCAAACACTTGTTATCAGTATCAATCCTCATAACATAAAGTACAAGATTTTCCTCTAGTTCCCACATGCCCAAAAGTTATTACATAACCCTCTTTTATGCCGCAGAGACCAAGACATAAACGAATCCCCATGGGGACTCTTCCCCTTACCATACTGAATGGGCTTAGGCACCTTGGGTAAGGTATGTAGGTTGGACACTCGGATCTCACCTTTACACCAGGCATGTACCATCAAACTTCTTATGCGGAAACCAGGAGTAGTAACCCAAAGTTCCTCTCTAGGGAGGGAGGTAGAGGTGACGCCTTGAGTATGGATAGATTTCTCCTTTCCCTTCTGAGAGGATGAGGCAACTTGTTGTTGCGCTACCGAGTTAGTCCCTTTCGATTGTCTTTTGCCCCCAGTTTTGTACTTTACGTAGTTTTGATAAAGCAAGTCCATTCTAGGAGGGAGTGGGCCAAAAATTATCCAAGGAATAACCCCCATGGGATACCAATGGTTGATAGCTAGTGTTGTGCACAACATGCACGACATGTTCATGGGAGAAATTTAAACACTTGTGAATAACATAAGTGATTTCGTTCATGGAAGCTAGCCATGGAATGCCCAACTTCACTCTGAACAAATCAGATTCTGAAATAACATCAAAAGTTGTATCCACAACCCTAGGTCCAACTAGGACAGAAAGAGTTATAGAGCCATATGGCTAAAGAGAGAGACAGTCATGCGTACGTATGATAGATTTCATTTTCTTATATTCCTCCCTCTGTAATGAATTTAGCCATAACGTCTCCTTTGTAATTACATTGAATTGGCTCGTAGGGTCGAATAGGACTCCTATCACAACGTTTCCATTGAGGCAAGTAGGAATGTATAAGGGAGAGGGCTTATTATTCAAAGGCAAGTCTTGTGAGGTAAAAGTCACATCTGAAGAACTAGTCGCAAGTTGCGAGAGAGAAGTAATCGAAACCATATTAACATACGTCAAGGGTTTAGGAGAAGCATCAGAAGGGTAAATAATCAAGTTTGTAGAATGGGGCGGAAATGGGTCTGTGTAAATATGCAACTTGTTATTGGCCTTTGCTATTGATTTATTCGTATTATGCTTCTTCCCATCAAGACAGATGGTACTGTCATCAATGTAATCTTTTATCTCATGATGCAGGTGCTTGCAACTCTCGGTATCATTCCCATTAACACGATGGTACTCAATAAAAGAATTCCCATCACACCAATCAAGATAAGGCTCCTTCAAAGGGAGGGGGTTTTCCAAGGTTATGATCTTATCCTTTAATAACTTTTGTAGAATGGACTCGTATAAGATTCAACTAACTAAGTTGTAAAATTTTTGTTGCGCCTGAGGCCATGATTTCTAGTTGCAATAACTACATTCGTAACAACCTCTGCTTTTCCCAAAATGGATACAATAGACTTCCCTTCAGAATGAGAGGATGAGGAAGATCCCCTAAATTGAACTACCATTTGTTGATACTCATGCAATGCGACACATAGGTGTGTGAAAGAAGGATACTTCATTAGGGAAAACTTCTCCTACCAGGCTTGTTGAAAGTTGCTTATGAATACCTTCTACACATTTGAGTCGAGCACTAGGTATGAGATTTGTGAAAAGAGCGCACTACACAATGAAGCCAGTTATCTTCTCATTTTCTCCCTGCTTACATTGGATGAGATCTGAGAGTTCTTATACAGAAACTAAGAATAGTAACCCAAATTTCTTCAGACTTCTTATGTGAAAACCAATAGTAGGAACCCAAAGTTCCTTAGGAGTAGTAACCCAAGAGTAGTACCATCAGACTTGTTATGCAAAAACCAGGAGTAGTAACCCAAAGTTCCTCTCTAGGGAGAGAGGCAAAGGTGACGCCCTGAGTATGGATAGATTTATCCTTTCCCTTCTAAGAGGATGAGGCAGCTTGTTGTTGTGCTATCGGGTTAGTCCCTTTCGATTGTCTTTTTCCCTCAATTTTGTACTTTACATAGTTTCGATAGAGAAGGTCCATTCTAGGAGGGAGTGGACCAACCGAGGTGGGCCAAAAATTATCCAAGGAATAACCCCCATGGGATACCAATGGTTGATAGCCAATGTTGTGCACAACATGCACGACATGTTCATGAGATAAATTTAAACACTTGTGAATAACATAAGTGATTTTGTTCATGGAAGCTAGCCATGGAATGTCCAACTTCACTCTGAACAAATCAGATTCTGAAATAACATCAAAAGTTGTATCCACAACCCTAGGTCCAACTAGGATAGAAAGAGTTATAGAGCCATATGGCTTAAGAGAGATACAATCATGCATACGTATGATAGATTTCATTTTCTTATATTCCTCCCTCTATAATGAATTTAGCCATAATGTCTCGTTTGTAATTACATTGACTCGGCTCGCAGGGTCAAATAGGACTGCAGTCATAAAGTTTCCATTGAGGCAAGTAGGAATGTATAAGGGAGAGGGCTTATTATTCAAAGGCAAGTCCTGTGAGGTGAAAGTCACATCTGGAGAACTAGTCACAAGCTGTGGTAGAGGAGTAATTGAAACCATATTAAAATATGTTGAGGGTTTAGGAGAAGCATCAAAAGGGTCAATAATCAAGTTTGTAGAACTGGACGGAAATGGGTCTATGTAAATCTACAACTTGCTATTGGCCTTTGCTACTAATTTATTCATACTCTACTTCTTCCCATCGAGATGGATGGTACCGTCGTCAATGCAATCTTGTATCTCATGATGCAGGTGCTTGCAACTCTCGGTATCATTCCCATTAACACAATGGTACTAAAAAAAAGCATTCCCATCACCCCAATCAGGATAAGGCTCCTTCAAAGGTAGGGGGTTTTCCAAGGTTATGATCTTATCCTTTAATAACTTTTATAGAATGGACTTGTATAAGATTTAGCTAGCTTTCTAAACTTTTTGTTGCGCCTGAGGCTATGATTGCTAGTCACAATAACTACATTCGTAACAACCTTTCCTTTCCCTAAAATGGATACAATAGACTTCCCTTCAAAATGAAGGTGTGAGGAAGATCCCTTGAATTGAACTACCATTTGTTGATACTCATGAAATGTGGCACATAGGTGTGTGAAAGAAGGATACTTCATTAGGGAAAACTTATCCTGCCAGGCTCGTTGAAAGTTTCCTATGAATACCTTCTACACATCTAAGTCGAGCACCAAGTATGAGATTTGTGAAAAGAACGCACTACACAATGAAGCAAGTTATCTTCTCATTTTCTCCCTGCTTACATCGGACGAGATTCGAGAAGGTCATCTTTGGATCAATGTTAGCCTGGAATTGATGAAGAAACTAATTTACGAGATGGTCAAATGAGAATATAGAATTATCAAGCAAGAAATAGTACCACTCGAGTGTTGTGTCCTTGAGAGATCGAGGGAAGAGTTTTTCCATTAGAGCATCGTGATGAAAGAAATCCATGCACATGGCATTGAAAGTTGACACATGCATTTGTGGATCCCCTTTATCACCATACTTTTCAAACTTAGGAATCTCCATTCCCTGTAGGAAAGGAGTACTCAAAATTGTCACCGAGTGGGCTATATGTTGGAAGAAAGGTTGGAAAATAGGTTGGGTGGAGGCCTAGGAAAGGTTGGCCAACTATTTTTGCATATGACCTATATTTTGAAGAAGAGCATTCAAAACAGGGTTGGAAGATGACAAAGGTCTAGAGGAACCTCTCCTAGAATTGCCACCACCAGAACCACCACCATGGCCACTACCAAAGCCACCACTGGAACCACTGGTACTGGAGCCACCACCATAACCTCCACCAGAGCCACCACCGCTAGCACAACCATTGTTTCCAAAGCCTCCACCACTCATCTCATCAGAACCCCCACCACCAGGGGCGGTAGGTGTCACAACCCTCTTCTCTATACCTAATTATTCTAATTTGAAAATATTCCTTATGATAATCTGAATAGTTAAAAATTCATTAACAATGAATAATTATTTAATTATCTTAACAAATATAACAAGAGCTATAGAGCAGCGAAGTTCCTGCCAGAAATTTTTAGAATAGTTTTGTTTTATTTGTTGAGTTTACAATGTTTTAGGAACAATTGGTGAAGATAAAGAAATTGTCACCTAAATTTAGGAATTTGATCATTGATAGAGTCAACTTTGTCTTCCATTAGAAAATGACTTTTATAACAAAATAATTTTGCTCACTTCAAAATTCTCATGCTCTATTGTGCTTTTAAGCATGAAGAAAGCACAATTTACCTGTTGCCAGCATTATGTAAATATTTATGAGTTCAAAGATTTCCTTAACCATTTAGCATATATGATAAAATATCCTTTTTCAAAAAGCGAAGATCTTTAGAACTTTCATTGTACATAGAGTCATGTATAACCAACTTGCTTAAATGTTACAGTTTTCTACACAAATGAAAATGAAAGCATATAGTTCCAAGTCCTCTTATAGGTTCCTAATGTCTCCAAAAAATGCCTTACGATAGAAAATGATCTTTTTGTTCCACAGTAATTTAGATAACTCATTTATAAGCCTAATAAAACTTATAATGTGAAGTCTATTGCAAAAGGCCTAAATCAAACATAAAAAATATCAATTGAACCCATATGCCCATTTTGATGATTGTAGAGTAGTGGGAAAAAACATTGCAATAGTTATTGGACCAAGACCACATGGTAGACGATTAATTGTTGAAGCTATTCTTGAAGCCACTTCATAGGAAACATGACTGACTAATTTTGGTATTCTCTTTTAGCACTAGGATCATGCAAAAGTGGAAGCAATAGTTTTAATTTGCTATAGATTAACCATCTTTTACTTACAATTTTTTTTTGAAAAAGGAAGTTAGAAGGTGCCATACCTTTACTGCATTTAAGCCAAGATCAACTAGTACTACACCTAGTTTTAGCTAATGACCACGAACCAAATTTGGCACACCTATTGCAACAATAAGAATATATGCTTCATGAGTAAAATTTGCATAGAAAATTCTTTTTGTTTTGAGTAGCTATCTAGTCTACATATTTTTTTTGGAAACATGGTTTAAAACTTTAAATTAATACTTAAATAAAGATAGTCTACTATTTTTCAAATTTTAGAGCTATTCAATAGAATATGGCCAATATTCTAACATGTCAAAAACTTGTTAAAGAAGAGATAATGTAGTCCACCCTTAATCAATGTGTATTTATTTATAGACTAAACATCTATACTTATAAATTTATAGATATGTACTTTGCTCAAAGATAAATTTTGTCCTTATACCAAGCAATCTAAAAATCAACTAAGCATTGTTCATTTATCAATATTTGTTGACCATTTTGAAGTTGAGATAACTTATAAGGATTTGGGTGTGTTATCCTTTTCAAACCCAAATCTTCTATCATCTCATTAGACATTATTGTAACACAATTTAACTACTTGTGAGATTTTTTTCATCCCAAGTTAACTCGTTTTTGATGAGCACAAATATGAATGGATTCCCTCTATCAATATTTATCACTGCCTCTTTCTAATTAATGTTGATTGCTATTTTCTTTCAAGTATTAATCAAACCTCATATAATATACATGAATTACAAGCAAGAAACCACTAAAGGGTAGCATGGGAAAGCAAGGCATTCCAACTGGTCAATGGATTGTTGTTCAAGCTGGGGCCCAACCAAGTATTAAAGTGTGTGGCACGGTAAGAGATTGGGAATGTACTTCAACATGCACATGAGAATCTTATTGGAGGCTATTGGTACTTCAAGTTCATGCTGCAACATGCAATGTACTCTTGGAAAGTCTATGGTGGCTTTGATGCCAAAGAATAGGTAACAAAATATTGAATTGGCAAACCATTAAAACAAGACTTTATGCCCCTTTGGCCATCCCAACCACAAGAAATATTTGAAATATGAGGATTGAACTTCATTTTCCCATTAAATTTTATCCAGACACATCAGTGTAAATACATTGTCTTTGCCACTAAAGTATGTGATGAAGTGAACTCAAGCAAGGGCCATGTAAAACAATAGAAAGGCTAAGTCGAGGCCATAAAAAAAGTCCTCATTTTAGTTATAACATGTGGATTCTCTTGGTTTGGTTAAAGATTCTATGATCCTTGTTGTTCTTAATTCCAACCCACTTCCCATCCCCATTCCCCCTAGTGTCATGGATACCAAGACCAAACACTTGTCTATGAGAATACTATTACCATCACTCAATTCAATCAAGCTTGGATGAGAGGAATTGTAATGAAAAATGGATGAATGTCAGGGATCTTATTCAGAGGAACTTAAACTAGATGTTGAGGACTTCTCTATCTTGAAAGATCACAATACTAACTTTATGTTCAAACCTTGTACTTTATTTCCTAGGATTTCCTCTACTTCCCCCCAAATGATGGTTGTGCTATCAATATGGCCTCTTGGGGTTATAATTGTCTAAAGAAATATAAGGATGACATTAAAGAAACTGCCTGTAAATAACAAAAGCATGTTAGAGTTTTGTCTTCTAAGAATGAGTTATGAGAAAGTTTCTCTATAGAATTCCTATTCTCCTGAATATTTTCCTAAGTTTGATGACTTCAAACTGGATGTTGATAGTCTGCAACAAACTTATGACCTTGTGTCTATGACATATGTAACTGGGGTCATCATGAAATAGAAAGTCTGCACAACCTCAACCTACATTTGGTTAATTATCCTTTTATGTAAGATAAGGTTTGTGATGAAGGTCCATGGTTAAGGGATGATGTTGCAGAGAAGCTTATGATGGAACTTAGCATACCATGTGGCATTGGATTTATTCCAACTTGACAAATAGGCTTGGAACCTTGTGATTTTTATATCTTCTTGTAGTGTGATTAATCTTGCAAGGGGGTGCACCCATTATGACCAACATTTAAATATGGAATCCTTAGATAGTTTTATAGTAGGATTTTTGTTTTAAATAGTAGGTTTATACTAACTATTGAAGGCATCTTCAATTTTTATATTTTGGTATACATTAATGATAGTGAATAGACAAGTAGTGTCCCAAATCAAGCTATTGGGTTTGGCTAAAAAACTAGATTTATGTTCCTCCAATTTATTGGAAGGATGATAAATTGATACTCTAACCTTATATTTAACCAAAATATTAAAGAAAGTTGAATCTAAGTTTAAAGTTTCAATAAATGGCATATATGAGACACAAATCATATAAAAGTAGAGATCCCTGTAATAATGACTAATGTTTATTTTAATATATTTTACTTTTTCTAATATTCGCCACCTTAGTTGTAGATATAATAGATATATTGGCTTATATATATCCGAACACTAATTAGCCATACAATTTTAGTCTTTCCATAATAGAAAATATATAAAATTTGCAAATTAAGATTTCCAATGATATATTGCATATCAATTTTTTTTTTAAAAACATATAGTTGAATTATATTTGAATAGGTCTTAATTCTTATAAATCTAATTTATGTTAAATATGAATTATTTGTAGGCACATCTTCAAAATTGAATTTAGATAAATAACATTTTACTTGGTTCAAAACTTTTATAAGATGAGAATCAATGACAAGTTATATTAATTATCATATCAAATTTTAATATTTTATTGTATTGTGTTATGTTTCCAAATACAAGGTAGAAATAATTCATATTTTAATTCTAGCTTATTATCTTATGATTTTTTAATTAAATTTGTTACTACTTTGTTTAGATTTACTTTAGGTCTTTAGTCTATTTAAATATAGGAAAAATAATAATGAAAAGAATATAAAAATGTGAAAGAAACAAGAAAAGGAATAAGTTTGTCATGAGTGAAATAATAGTATAATAGTATAATTATTTTACATTTAATTACAATTACAAGTTAGAGGTTTAATTGAAATATTTCATTATTTAATAAATACTTTTATAAATGTATTATAAAAATTGAACACATCATTTTTATGAATTTGTTTAAATAATTGAAAATTAACTTTATGTTTGATTCACCATATTTTTGATATCAACTCAACTATTTTTTAAATAATATAATATTTTTTTATCTTAATTTTAAAATTATAATTAATAATTCACCACAAAATTATATGATTAAAGATTTTAAATTTATAAACATAAAAATCAAAGTCCGCTGCAACAGCTCTAACTTGGTCATTGATTTAAACAAATTTATTATTATTTCCCTGTCACCCAGCCTGGAGATTATTTCTTTTTCTTCCACTTGCTTACAATAATTTTAAGTAAGTATATATTTTTATTATCAGCCAACGTGGAGATTAAGCCATCTGCCGGACATTCGCGAATTAGTCAATAAGTCCCCATCGCCTATGAGCTGTCCAAACCTCAGTATTGAATATTATACATTAGTGTGAATTAAAATGCATATTTTTTTGAAGTGTTTATATTAATTTTTTTTATCCCCATTACATTCCAACGCCAATGATTGTTTCATTGGCTTGATTAAATTTATTATTATTTTTTATATTTCCCTTTCAACTAGTCTGCATATCATTTCTTTATTCTTTCCCTTTTAAAAATTATTTAAAGCTAACATCAAATTTTACTATCATCCAATTCAAAGATTATTTATTCATTTTTCTCACCTAAAAAAAATTAAGCCATCTCTCCATCAATTTACGGATCAAGTCAATTAGATATCTAGTGATGGACCAATGTTTAACTTTATTAAAAAATCAATTAGAATCTAAGGGAGATGAGGGTAGGTTGGGTGATTAAGAACTAAGTTTTATTCATGTCAATTTACAACATGACATGGTGCAAAATATTCCAAAATATCTAAGGTGTGTCATTTATGAGGTTGATTTTTTAATACAAAATATGTTGTCATCAACAAAATGAGAGTAGACGGCCTTGGATTTACTTAGAAGGGGAATCCCATGAATGAGATTAGTGGATAGAGCATGCTAAAAAAGATAGCCAAGAAAATTAATTTAGTTAAAACATATAGTAATGTGGCCAAGGGATAACTTTTGCAAATGGATTTTTATAAAGTTTAAATTGAGGGGAGAGGGATTCATTGACCAAAATTCTAGCATTAGCATCAATGAATAATGTCCTAATGTGAGGCATTTTGGATAGTTTTTTGGGCTCACTTAACCATTTCACTAGCAAGGAGCAGCCTATCTAAAATAAAACTAGTCAATTTGCTATGGTCTAACAATCTATTGAATGATAAACTAAGAATAAAATTATTTTTTTAATTTCTTTTGGGGAAAGATGTGTAACAAAGGATATTTTTTATAATTTTTTTCTAAATATATTTTTTATTAATTTTTGTTGGTCTAATTGTTGTTTTTGAAAACATCATGTACGACAACCATAATTTGACCTACACTAATATTTTTTTATATATTTTTCATTATGTAGAGAATTTTTTGTAGATTGATGTCATGTAATGTTTTTAAAAAAAGTTACCAAATTAAAAGTTATTAAAAAAGTCTGAATTTCAAGTTTATGGACCTTAGAAATTAATTAAAAAATAGAAAACATAATCTAGTCATTAAAAATTACATATGTGAAAACTAGACATTATGATCTATAATGAGTTTTAATTTCATAAACTAATTAAAAAAAAATTGCTAGCTATATTGCCAAAGTTAGTTATTTCTCTTGACATTGCCTTATTAGTCTTTTAGTTGTAGTTCAAGGCTAAGGGTTGAGTTACCAAGTCATTCCCAAGCCTAAAACAAAATCAAAAAGTTGGTTGGGATTTTATGTTTTTAGAACACCTGCTTTAAAATGGACACCTATTATATTTTTTGAATGGGTATTTGTTTAGGAACAAGATGTCGGTCAAAGGATTGAGATCGCATACAAGTTTTAATTTATAAAAAAATATTAGTTTATAAATAATAAAGCTAAAATGTTAGTTTTGTGAAGTTACATTCATGAAAAATAACGGATTTATAAGTCATTGCAATATAAGAAAAAAAAAAACTAGATTGAATATATTGAAATCTCCCAAAGATCAATTATTTTATATTATAGATATTATTATTTTATATTTGTTATTGTTGAAATCAAGATTTAGATTTTCTCAAAGACCTATCTTCTCTTCCATTTTAATACTTATGAAGGTCATTGCCAAAAAAAATATCCCAAAAGGACTTGTATAATTCACAAGGGAATTTTTCTAAACCAAGAGCTTTATTATTGGCCATCATAAAAATAGCTTCCTTTAAGTCTTCTTGGGTGAGGTGTTAGTAAATAAGAAGAAAATTTACCATATATATATATATATATAGCCCATTATATTATAAATTATCTATATATCTAATATAACATTTTAATATGATTAATAATGTAAATAAATCTAATATATAACTTAAACATAATCATATATGTGTGGTAATATAATTATTATTGTCATAAATATATATTATAGGTATTATATTTACCTATAATATATTATTATAATAGAGAATAGTTATAATTATTATGACACATTAATGTGGTAAATATATTATAATAATATATAGGTTATACCTATATATTAATATTATAATCATATATTAATAAATATATATAATTAACCTATATATTATAAATATATTAATATCATAACCTATATATAGATTAACTATATAACTTATAATAATATCATATATTATAAGTTATAACCTCTATAATAATAATAATAATAATAATAATAATAATAATAATAATAATAATAATAATAATAAAAAATATATTATAGATTAAATAAATTATATATATTTATAAAATTATATTATTATATATATTATTGTTTAATATAGATTATGATATTAATATTTATATATAATAATTAAAAATCTATATTAATATATTTATAATATATAGGTTAACCTATATATATTATAATTATAGGTTATATATTAACCTATATTAATAGCATAACCTATATATTTTATCTATATAGATAATATTTATATATCATATATATGATTAACCTATATATTTATTATAGTATAGGTAATATTTGACCTATAATATCATAATATTGCTTAATTATTACCCTTATTCTAACATAAATTTGAAATCTAATTATAATTCTATCTTAACCCTATTTTTAATCCTAATTCTAACAATAATCCTAACCCTAACTCTAATCATATCTATAATTCTAACCATTAAACTAGTTAACCCTATTTCTAAACCTAATCATAATTATAATGATTTTAGAATTATAATTATTAATAATAATTAGGGCTCTAGAATTATAATTTAATTAATTTATAAAACTAATATTGTAATTAATTATTTGATTATAAAAATTCTCAGACTAATTATTTAATTAAACATTTAAAATAATTATTAAATAAGATATGGTTATAATATAATTGATTAAAACATCTATAGTTATTTTTATAATTATTTTAAATTTTAAAATAATAATTAATAAATTAGAATTATATTTATATATTCTAATCCTAAAGTTAAATAATTATATAATTCTAATTCTAATTCTAAATTACTAAAATATTTAATTGTATTTTGGTGAACTATAACCCTAATCATAATTTAATTAAAAAATAATTTTATTATAATTGTAAATTAATCTATATAATTATAATTATAATAAACTTAATTCTAAACCTAATTCTTAATTATTAATATTTTCAAATTAGATTATTTTGATTATATTTATGTAATATTAATTATAACACTCACCCATTATTATTGCACACCCTTGCAATTATATGGAAATCAACTTAACTAAGGTATATCATAAATTTTATCTATATGAAAATTTGCTAATACATTATGCAAATTTATGTATTAAAGCAAACAAATATTTTAACTAGTGTATCATTTTCATTAGTTGAATGAAGTTCGCCTACAAACCCTCCTTAACCTTGCTTAATTGATTTTCTTTGGAATAATGAGATGAGGGGAAAAAATCAAAAATTAAAAAAAGTAAAAAATCAAACATTTTACTTTAAGAAAAATTAAATATAATGAAATTAACATTGTTGTGGAAAATATCTTAATTAGTGCAATCATTGATCTTTTTTATATAATATTTTATTTCTTATAAATTAAAAAAAATATTAGATTATATATGTTACATATTATACAGTATATATTATTATAATGCCATGTTAAAATTAATATATTACATATGAATTTAATAAATTAATATAATATATAATCAAATATAATAGATTTAAAACTAGCTATATTATATTATAAAACCATATTATTATCTTATATCATTATTAATAATAATTTATTTATTGACAAACAAAAAATTTACAACTAATCTCCCATGACTCACCAATTCTCTTCAAAATATAAAATTTATAATTTCACAATAACACCATTTACATTGACAATTAAATAACTTCTAGCTTCCAAATTTTATGTTGGCACAATAGAATCATGGAATGTTTTGCAAACACAAAACACACCCTCAAACTAGATGCTCCTCCATCAATTTATTATTATTATTATTATTATTATTATTATTATTATTATTAATTATTTTAAGAAATTAAATTTTATGCTATTTTATTATTATATATTATAGTTCTATATATTATATTGATTTAATTTATATTATATTTATTTTATTCACAAATAATTAAAATAGTTTGATTATATTCAAATGAGAAAACAGTTATGCAAGAAACCATTTAAAAAATAGTTATTTCAAATCCAAAAATTTTGAGCCTCAATTTTAAATCCAAAAAATTTATACCTCAATTGCACGTGCACACCCATAAGTACGAAATAAAATTAAAAATGCAAAGTACTTGTTTCTAGTTATATAGAAAATTTAAAATTGAATGATTTATTTAGACATAGATTTTAGTTAAAATTTTATTTTATAAACGAATTTGACATTTATTAACAAAGTAAATAGATTTAGTAAATTTATTTTTTAAATAAAATAAATCAAACTAATTTAGCATCTAATTTAGTATTAGCAAAAATTATACAGTTTAATTTTTAAAATAATCAAATTATTTTAAAAGTAATTATATTAAAACTATCTAGAAATTAATTATTTTCATATTTTATTTTTTTTAAAGAAAATTATTTTTGTTCAATTTATTAAATTTCAAAAGGAATTAGTATTAATGATTTTATATTACAAAAATAGATTTCAAGAAATATATTTTAATTTATCAAAGGCAAATGAAAATTAATATTACCAAAAATTAATCTTAAAATATAATTTTAATTTATTAGCATTTAGAGTTAGTTAAATTTAGATTGCAAATGTAAATAGAATAGTTAAGTTAAAAGTAATTGCCATTAAATAGAATAATTAAGTTAAAAGTAAAAGTATAGGGGAATTTATCAGTTAATTAAATTTAGATTGCAAACGTAAATAGAATAGTTAAGTTAAAAGTAATTGTCATTTTCTCTTGCCCTTTCCATCTCCCACTATAATCGCAACTTTGATAATGGAGCCAGCAAAATCGCCCTTATCGCTCAAAAAATTTGAGCCAATAAAATTGAGGAAAAATAATTTTTCTGAATTTAAAAAGTTAAAAATTGTGCATTTAACTTTAAAAAAATTAAAATATAATGTATAAAAATTTAATTATAATGTATAAGAAAGAAATTAATAGAATTTGATTGGCTGCAAGCAAAACAATTAATCACTAGTTAAGTTCAAGGGGTCGCCTATAATTCCATGACAGGAACTAATAAATAAATTTTATTTACTCTCATTTTAAAATAAAATTGAATTAATTATTTGGAATTTGAAAAGGTGGATATGAAATGTGGGACAACTGTAACTTATAGTAGGGAGTTACAAATTTCATGTTGATTTGACGATAGAGGTGGCAACTAATGCGTAACGGTACATTTGTGATTATAACAAATAACCGGTATAGTGAGAGTAGGTGTCAGTTGGATGACGGATATGTTAAAGATCAGTTGTGTGAAGGACGACGGTTAAGGACGTATTCGCCTTCCAACTGCATTTTATCAACCGTCTCACATACAAGAAGTGGATGGCATTCGAGGGCGAATATGCCTTAATTGTTTCGAGCAACAGAAGAAGAAGATGTTGAAATCTGTGAACAAAATCATGGACACAAAAATGCTTATCAAGGAGTTAAAAAAGTCTTGACAGTATGAAGAATAGTGGGGGCTGAGTGATTACAAAAGGAATGTTTTCTTTGAAGCAAGGCATGATCCAAATGATTCTGATACAAGTTCTCCTTCTAAAGAGATTTGGAGAACACTGCAGAACTCAACAAGCAAATCAAGTCAGATTTTCCATCACTATTTTGATGCATGAGAGAAGACATTTGAGGGGAGATTTAATTCATCAGTTGTAGTAAAGGCGATATGAAGAAGAAGACGGGCACGCTAGGAGCGAGAGGCACAGAGAAGTGTAGAAAGGATCCATTCGAGGAGTGCAGGAAATCGTTTAAGTACGCCTTATGTACTTTGCTTCCATGCAGATGAAATTCTTGTCTATGTTCTACTTTGCATGCATAAATACCATTATTCTTTCAAACTCTATAAAACCGCGATCTGGAAAATGAGGCACTGGCCTCTTCAATCAAACTTTTCATTGAAAATGGCAGACTTCATAAGATGACCTTTGGTCAGGGCATTATATCAAACAACTTATTTATATTGTGAATGATCTCTCCATCCCCTTTTATACACGTCTGCTTTTGCAAATAAGACAGATGAATTAGTGCTGTAAAATGGCAACAGTGAACATTCTTACAGACTCTCTAGCCAAGCCCCACCTTACAAAATGCCCTGTTTACCCAAATATGCAGGACTATTCATTCAAATAGATATCCTAACAACAAAGAAAAAGATAAAGTATATAAAGTGTCATCGGATCATCTCACATGTGCCCCTCTCCCAATCCCAACTTATCTCAGATTCTCTGAGATGCCAGTTTGCTTGTTGATCAGGAAACGTAACAGTTCAAATTTAAATTGTCAAGTTCAATACACAGGCAACTTGGTTGGGCACCAAAACGAATAATAAATCCTTCTTGTCACTTGCTATTTTGTCAGCAAAGTGACACAACTAGGAAATCAATGTGAAATGTCTCTAATATAGCATTTTTTAAACAAGGAATCGAATAATAATCATTCCAAAGGAAACATGATTTTCTATAACAATGTTATAATATGGTCCAAAAAAACAAAAAAACAACTGATTTTTCACCGTGGAGTTATCTATACGAAAAGAAAAAGTTTTGGAGTAAGAGTAATAGAAAAAGATACTCTTCTTGTTACACTTGTTCCTTGTCTCGCGAAGTGCTGGAAAGAATGGCAACATGGTCTATCGATCATCCAAAAAACTGTGAAGATAAAGACTACTTCCTCAAAGTTTTGATTTTCTTGTTATGGATAAATTGTTTCATTAGTTACAGTTGAACTTGTAGTCATGAATTTATGTTAAAAACAATAAACAACAATCATGCATGACTTACACAATGTTGAATTCCAGGCATTATATGTAGATAGATAGCTTTTTGATGTTCATTAGGAACGACACTATTTTCAGATTGCAAATAATAAGAAATCACTCTGCAATAATTTCATATATGTTTTGCAATCTATGGATGATATTGTAGGTATTGGAAGTTTAACCGTGTTCTGTAAATGAAGTAAATCATTTAAATTTGCACTTGCAGGATAGTTAAATACTCATGTTATCTGTGGGTTTAATTGTTATTTAACATCATGGTATGATTGAGCATTGTACTATGTAGGAAAACTTGAACCAATTAAATTGGATCTTGTTTTTTCTGCACATCATTCTGTTAGTAGTCTTTGCATTAAGCAAGAGAGAGAAGATGGCTGCTGGTAGATTTATTTGTGCCAAAGATGAGAAATTTGCATATTTTTGAAGTTGCTTTGGGTTTATAAAATCAAACTTCCTGGTTATTCTTAGTCACGGGTGTACTTTGTATTACAGTTGGACTCTTTTCATGTACCTTGTCTTGGAAATTCTAGTAATAGATTGCATGTTTGTTAGATCCTTCATTTTACTGTGTTTATTCCAGACTAGAGTTATAATGAGGATAAATGCTTGTAGAATTTGCATTTTGGGTTATTGCATCTGAAGTGAAAATAATGACAGATATGTCTAAATCTTTTTGTGTTTTCATCTTTTTTCTTTCAGAAATTGTAGGAGACACCAGATGAATATTTTATGGAGTGGAATATTAAGAATAATGTTGATTTTTTTTGTCTTTTCCATACTGTAATTCTCTCCATCTCCATCAATAATTGTTCATTCAAGAAGTTCTGATCTAGTTTATTCTTGGAGAATGCTCGTTACTTGTAAAGTTGCATTATAGTTCAGCTGAGTTTTTATAGAAATTTTAGATGAAGTAGACGCCCTCGGCCCCATGTGAGGTTGGAATGGTATTTTCTTCCTCAGCAATGACTCATATTTAATGTTCACCTATATTTGAATTGAATTGAACACGATTCTTAGTTTTTATTAGAAATTTCATAAATTTTGTTGTTGTCAAACATTAAATGCAGTTTTGTAAATGTAAGTTACTGCTGCCTGCTACTACTTGAATCATTGGTTTTATATAGATCTCCCCATCGTGGCCAAATTAGATGTTACTGGGATGAAATACGTTTTAGAAGTTGTATATGCACTGTCTTTTTCTACATTGTTGGAAGATGAGAGTCAATATCTTCAACCAAGGGCTATATAAGAAGTACATTTGATCCTAACACACAATTTGAGCTAACATTCAAGATGAAGTTTTCATGATTCAAGAAGCATTCAAGTTAAGATCTATACAATCAAGCAAGAGCTTATCTTTCATTTTTGGTAAGTTGCAATATAATTCGTTCATCATTTCTTTATCTTAGATAAATTTCATTTCATATCAAGGTTTGAATACCAAAACGGGGTTTGACCAAGGCAAACCCCTATTCACTAACAATTTTTGTTGGTCTATGTGGTTGACATATGGATGAGAAAACCTTTCTTGTGTTTACATCATTAGGTTGGTCAATCATGTTGTTCCTGTAATTCATTTATTTTACAAAGAAAATTAATTCTTATTTATATTGATAAATCACTTATTTGACCTTGTTTTGATATACATTGATTCATTGATGTGCATGCTATCCCATTTGAATAAGTAATGTAAATTATTTAATTACTCCTCTTTGTTTCCTCCATTATATAATTATTTGGTTCTAATAAATTGTTTGGAAATTAAGGATTATAATTAGTAAGTGAGATGTTTTAGATCCTTAGAATAGGAGAGGTGAAACTGAAACCAAGGGGTATCCTACTTGCCTTGACAGTGTTAGGATTTTGGGAAGCAGAGGAAAAAATGATCGAGGGGCCTATTTCGGCCATGCATATAGATGTGGTAGGCATCGAGACACCTATGCATTGAGCACCTCTCCTCAGGTAGTACCCGATTTAATGTTATACAAAGGGATGTATGCTTCAGTTAGATCGATAAGGCCACATAAGAACTCTATGCTCGCTTGATCCTTACCTAACATGCAACTCACCTCACTAGCAAGTATAGTGGCTATCGCCATATTCAGTGCTTTCTCTAAATGATTCATGAGGTCCAACAACCTCCTATCTAGTGCCAAAATATTTTCTGTAAGAATATGAACATCATCATCCTCATCCACAAATGAAGCTGTAAGGGATGCTAGAAGTGTGGGAACATGAGTGGTCTCTTCTATGAAACCAATCTCATTTGAAAAGCCTATAGAAAAACTAGAAGTGAACTTCACCTTTTCCATTGGTAAGTTTCATAAACTTCTCCTAACAATGTACCCGAAAGTTGTAGATAGAGTTGTGATGGTCATAAACCCTCACAACACCCAAGTCTAGCTTGGTTGCCGATTGCACAAGAAAAAATTTTGACACAAAGAAATGGATAGACATTGTTCATGTTGGGTTCACCAAAATGTAAGGTAGGGGTACCAACCACACCAAGGCCCTAGGTCATAGAGAGCTAAGAGCAGAGGGCTACCCTAACTTACCTCAAGCTGGATAAGAGTTCTTTGATCAATGATACAGAATGAAGAGCACTCTCAAGTGCTTCTATCACTCTACTAATCCAAATGTTTGGATGGGACTAAATGATCCGATTTCTAGAATCTGAACCATACCTTAGATAGCTCTCTGCCTAAGGACATTAACACGACGCATTGACATTTCTTTGGGGTGCTAGAGTCTGTACAACCAAAAAGTGTAAAAGTACAGTACAAAATGCCAAAAACCCTATTGACGGTCTACCCAATGAAGTTTAATGTGCTAGGAAGAATGATAAATGATACACTAACTCATTTGACTTCAAAATCTGATGAATTTTTTTGATGAAATATGTATAATTTGATGTATTGTCGGGTGCTTGTGAAATTTGATGTGTAATTTTCAATTTTTTAAAATTTTATCCTTGACGTTCGTTGAAATTTCGACGAACCTGGGTTTTGTCAAAATTTCGACAAACATGGAAAATTAGAAAAAATTCAAATTGTGGCCGACATAAATAAAAGTGAGTTCGCTTATTTATTGCGACAGTGTTTTGCTATACTTGTGAATTTCTCTACTTGTGATAGTTTGTGGAGAACTAAGGAAAATTTTCTTGAGAAAAATTAGAAAAAACTCAAAAAGATATCGCCAGATTGAGGGTAGTCATTGTCTTTTTGTAGAATTCAGTTGTGAAGTCAGATTTGTACTTCCAGATTTGAAAATCATATTTTAAAGCAACATCTCATCAGATTTCATTTTTAGACTTGTGCATTTTGAGAATTTCATTTCTATATTTTATTGTGCAAGTTCAATATTCTGATTTTAGGAGTCTAACGATTGGAAATCATCCTAAAATCAGAATTTAATAAGTTTTGGAATTAGCATTTTAAAGTGTTTTTTGGGGTCATTAACTTCAGACTATCTTCTCTTTTGCAGGGGTGGTTGCATGCCCAATTTTTTTGGTGTAAAATATCAGAATTATTAGATTTTGTTACCTATCTATGAATAAAAATTATTGGAGTGTGAGTTTTATATTTTTTGAAGATCTAAATATTCAAGCTTGGTAAAGAAAAATCATGTTAGATAATATTAGTCCAGAACAAAATGAAGACACTTGATAGATTGTGGGCTAGATTGAAAAGAAAGGGTGATAGGAAATGTTATTGTCCTTGCAATAATTGCAAGGGCTTAAAAATGAGACAACTTTTAATCACAACAATTGAGAAACATGGTAGGCAGCATGGTCACGTTGAAGGGGGGCATGATTATCATCCATTGGTAAGTTGTTCATTATATGTGTTTATATCGTTTTAACATTTTATATATATATATATATATATAATCACATGATCATGATCATGGTTTATTTGTGTCTATCATTATTATAAAGGTGGGGTACCCTAGGGAACATGATATGGATTATCACGGCCTGAAAAATATGGTTTCACAAATGGACGAACATAGAGCTGTGAATATCAAAGATGAAGTTAATGATCATATGGAAGAAGATGATTATGCAACAGAAAACACAATAGAAGATGATAGTACAAATACATTGATCCATGACACATTTAGTGGCAGAGTTGATCATGAATATCAAGATTACTTTGATGATGTTCATGATCTACCTATACTTGAGAAGGCATACGAGCCCCTTTATGAAGGCTCCAAAATAACTCTTCTCTCTATTGTATTGTTGTTGTTGAACTTGAAGGTTATGAATGGTTTATCAAACATAGCAATCTCATGGATGTTAAGGTATGTCATATATGTCATCTTTTTTTATCTATTTTAATTGTTGTTAGTTCATCACTAGTAAATAAAAGATGAAATATGTACTATTAATATTCTTTATATTAACAAATTATTTTTTGTTCTAGATTGATTAGTGAATTTCTGTTACCACCATCAAATATTTTACCTCACTCATATTGAGATTTATCTGGTATTATGAAAGATATTGGAATGGAGTATCAAGCAATAGATGCATGTCCCAATGATCATATTATAAATCATAAACAACATGAATTTGCAACAAAATACCTAGAATGTCATATCAGTAGATATCAAATAGATCAACTAACAAAAAAGGTGCCTAACAAGGTTCTTTGTTATATTCCCATTATTCCACGTATGTAATGATTATTTAGGTGTGAAAGCTTAGTGCAATTTATGAATTACCATGCACAGAATAGAAGTGGAAATGACATTCTTCGAATTCCTGTGGATGGTTCTGCTTTTAGGGACATGGAGGAAAAATGACCACACTTTAAAGAAGAACCTTGTAATCTCAGGCTTTCATTGGCAGCGAACGGTGTCAATCCATTTGGAGATCTGAGATCTATTTACTCAGTGTGGCCTATTTTTGTTATCAACAATAACATTCCTCCATGAATGTCAATAAAGAGGGAGCACATAATGTTGTCAATAATTGTTCCAGGTATTTGTTTACATCAATTTTCTTTAACATAGTAGCATCTCATTTGTCTTATTTATTGCATAATGACTTATATTTTTTTCATTCAATAGTCATGTACATTAATTTATATATATTGCAGTAAAAAGGTTATAATAATTATGTAATGTTTATGTTCATTCAACTATGTAAGTACCAAGTTGAAGATATGAATGTATAAATTGAGCCTCTTATCGATGAGTTACTAAAGTTATGGAATGGCGTCACTATGTATGACGTCTCTAGACCAATAGGACAAAGACAATTTAAATTCCATGCAATGCTTGTATGGACAAATCATGATGCCCTAGGGCTAACACATTTTTGTGGTATGTTATAACATTCGGCTGCACTTTAATGATATT
The DNA here is from genome assembly GCA_007258455.2 of Sequoia sempervirens. Classification (NCBI taxonomy): domain Eukaryota; kingdom Viridiplantae; phylum Streptophyta; class Pinopsida; order Cupressales; family Cupressaceae; genus Sequoia; species Sequoia sempervirens. Next base: position 816,291,520 of record VDFB02270651.1, read on the forward strand.
TAATTTTATGAAGTAGATATCATGCATATTTTTTAAATAATCTATTCATTATATATAATTATAAAAATTGACATATTTAATCCAATTATATATGATCTTGCAGGTCTTAAAACAAAGGGAAAATTTTCATGTCCAATTTGTTGTCCAAAGATGAAATCTCGTCGTTCAATAAGTTTAGGAAAGAAAACCTATTTGATGAGTATAGGCACTTCCTCCATAGAAATCATAAGTATCGAACTACTGAAAAATATCTTTTTAATGGGAAAGATGAGACTACATCAAAACTACGAAGAATGATACTTCACCTATGGAAGTTGGAATATAATAGAGTTAATCGTCAAGGTTATACATCAGATCAAATTGTTTATCTATCATATATGATATGTTTGGAATTTATATTTTTATATTGTGTTGTATTTACTCATGTTGTAATTGACAATGATTGTCGTTGTTAATTTTTTTAACTTATATGCTTCATGAAGGTCGTCAAGGCATTAATGGTCGACTTCCATAGGGACTAAAAAGTTATCCCAGACAATTTAGTAGGATGCCCTACTATGAGTAGCTACAAATTGTGCATTTGTTTGATACAATGCATATTAGAAAGAATATAATAGAAACATTATGGAATATATTGGATGGAAGGCATGACAGAAAAAATTGTCAAAATTTGTAGTGACATTCAAGAAGCCAATCAGGCAATGAAAAATGTAATTCAATTAAATAGCGATAGAGACAAAATTAATATAAGTTCCCTTCCTTGGTTATTAATGGAGCAACAAAGCAATGCTATAAAAGAAGTCATACGAAAAATTTGATTTCCCATAGGATTTGTTATGAACATAAACAATATAATAACAAAGAAAGGTGAATTTGGGTCAAGGATGAAAACGCATGATTGGCATACCTTCATGAAGGTAATTATTCTGGTATATTATATACACTTGTATATAATGCATGTACTTTTCAGTGTACTATGTTTACTAATTTTGGAAAAATAATGAAATGATCATTTTATAATTGTTGCAGTATGTTCTACCTCTATCTCTCCTAGACAACTTTGACAACAATGTCAAGCAAGTTATATATGATCTTGGTAAATACATGAGGTAAGTAGCGATATTTGTTCAATTTGTTGTATAGATCTTATAATTTCCATTTGTTTTACTTGTTATATAATATATTGTATATTTTTGTTAAATCTCGTTAATATATTTGCACCTTGAATCACTTGTAGATCATTGTCATCTAAAGAAATCCATTAAAAAGATATAAATTATTGGAAGAGAAAAATTCTTTGTCTAATGTGTGAAATGCAAAATTGTCTACCTTTGACATTTTTCAATGCACAAGAACACTACCTCATACACCAAGTTGAGGAGATTGAATTGTGTGGACCTGTACACACAATGTCAATGTGGATGGTTGAGAGGCACTTGAAGTTTTTGAAGGCTTTTTTTAGACAAAGAGCACATCCTGAGGGTTCTATGGTGGAGGGATATATGGTATACCAGACCATGGTGTACACTAGTGAATATCTTCCTAAGTTTGCAACAAATATCCATGTAGATTGCATTGGGGATCCCAACTCCATTAACAAATTCAAAGGGGAATACCTAATGGGGAAAGGTAGTTTGAAGAAAGTGAGAGGTAATTATAAGATGGTCATGGAGATTAATTGGAATATATTTTACATATGGTTTTTATGTATATTGTACTTATTTAATTATTAATCTTCAATATACATCAATTAAAAATTAAGGTCATATACCATGGTAATTAAGTAATTATACGTTGTTTGTGAATTTAAATTTTTTTGATACAGTTGGTTGAAAGTGGGATGCACTACATTTTTATGTCACAAACAATCTTGATTAGATGATGGTATGGATTGAACAATGTCAACAATTTGGTCGCGCATTAACATGGGAAGGTGTGGCTTCATTGGTTAAAGAAGCTCATCGTAATGGAGATTCCAATGTTACACAAAGGGAAATTGATTTAGCATATGGTTTAAGAGATAAACAGGTACATATAAATATATTAATCACCCACATTATTTAATTATTTTCAATTATATTAATGTATATATATGTTGAGATTGTTTTCTTTGCATACATTCAGCCAAGAATAAATATGTTTATCAACTGACGATATTGCAATAATTTTTACATGTTTGACATATTGCAGGTGAAACACGACAAGGCTATGTGGTGCAATGGTTGTAAATTTTGAATCAAAAAGTTGGATGACACAAAGAAAACTTGTGATTTTGGTATAACTGCAGTCTTTCAGGTGACTAATGTTTCATCTAGAAGTGAAATACATCTAGAAGTCTCAGAAAATTGATACTTATGGGATTTTGAATGATATACTTGAGTGTGGCTTTAAGTCCTTCAGATTAGTTCTATTCTTCATCGTATGGTACAAGCTACAATTGAATGAAAATGATCTTGAGAGAACTATTATTGAACATGATAATGGATTTACCATGGTTAATACAAGGTCGATTGAGCGAGTTGGAAATAAGCTCTATGTTCTTCAAAGCCAATGTGAGTAGGTATTTTACTCAGAGGTTCCAGGTAAATCTGGTTGGTCATTTGTTGTTAGACATGATCCAAGAGGAAGGCCAGTAAAGTATAATGTGGTGGAAGAAGAAGATACCAAAGAACTAGAAGATGATGTAGATGATGATTAGGATCAATAGTTAGTTGATGATGTGCTTGACGAAGATGTCAAAGAAGAGGAACTAGATCATGATGATGTAGGAGTTAATGTTCATGAAGATGATATCCGTGTGGATGATGACATTATCAAAACTGATATTAATGATGATGATGATGATATGACCAATCCTTACAATGTCGAATCTGGATCAGATGATACAGACAAAGAGTTGGATGAAGAAGAAGATCAATGACATTGAAATGTATGAGTTATGTGATTATATTATCTATTTGATATTAATTTCTTGATAGAATTATATTTGACTTATGTGGTTACATAATTAATTCATGATGTTTTTAATTTTTATGCCATTACATAATTAATTTAATGATGTACTTTTTAATGTTTGAAAGGTCAAAAAATTAAAACATTTTAATAGTGATGTTAACAACCTTGAAATTAGTGTGTTTTATGTTTCATGTGATCATAAGAGATTAAAAATTCATTTGTAGAGGTGGTTGTTTAGTGGTTGATGTGTAAAGGACTTTAAAAGGCATAAAGTGATCATTGTACAATGGTTGTTGATGGTTGAGGATTTAAAATACAAGCTCTTAACATTCGAAAATTTATGTTTTTCTTCAAAGTTTCTATATTTTTCCTATTTTGCAACACTGTACGGTCACATACAGCTGTATTTTGATGTGAAATCAATTCCATGTCATGAAGATATGTGTTAGCTTTGATTTGAATCTGATTTGAGGGATTAAGGTGTTGATTTGAGTTAGAAAACTTTATTTCTTTGCATACAACCTGGTTACCTTGTTTTTGAGGGTTTTGTATTCCAAACATGATATAAAGGGGCTCTTACACTTTTTGTGATTAATGTATCTTATGTAAGAGGCCCCATGGATACTGTTGTAATTGTAAGATGCATGAATATGGCATAGGATGAGAAATAAATAAGGTATAGTTGTTGTCCTCAAGAGTTTTGTGAAGAAAAGCAAGTGAAATGAGAGGTTCAAGCCTAGGTTTCAAAAAAATATGTGTGGGAGATCTGATTTTATGAATTCTTATCCATGCATGCAGACCTAATGGGTTATTTCTGAACACTGAATATAAATGATACACACACACAAACACACACACACATATATATGTAAGTATATGTATTTGAAAATGTAAATGTAAATGCAATTATTGGATGCTCTCCTAGAACAATAAATGCAATGTATATCATTAAAGAAATGTATATCTATGTATATAAATGTGTATTTCTAAATGCAAGTATAAATGCAAAGAGCATATGGTTTTGTAGTGTTATAGATACAACATATCCATAAATTAATGTAATTGAAATTCTAAAGTCTTCAACACATATAATATGAAATCGATTAAACTATTAAACTACATGAGAAATAAATGAATACAGTAAATGCATATGTATGTGTATTTGTAAATGTAAGTGTAAAATAAATAAGAATAATGAAAATTATAAAAGAATACAAGGGGAGACCAATTCCTTATTGGGTATATGGAGTCTAATGAATGTCTACAAATGTGGATTTCAATAATGGCAATAATTCAAACTGTCAGGCACATAAATTGTTTACAACTTGTGTAAACATGCAAGTGAATAATTGACAAACTCTTCTTGAGATAGAATGTCAATTCTAGTTATGTGATTCTTCTTATTAATCCAACTAACACTTCCCACTTGTTGTGATTGATTAAAAGATTTTAATCTCGACTTGAGAGAACCGAATAACTAGATCACACAAATATAGCAAATGTACAATGATAAACTAAGTATAAACTTGTTATATCAATTTAAACAATAGAGAAGCATCAGAATGGAGACAATCAAATAACTGCATAAATTTAACAAACAACTGATACCAAAATCTTAATCCGCAACTTAGATATGTTCATTTAATCCATCAAAATACATGCATCTGAGTCTTTGTATATGAAAGCATTTTGCTAGAAAGCTATCTATTGAATATCTCCTAATGCCTATATCTGTTGCATTACTATGGAACATATATAAATACATCAAAACTTGGAAGAGACACGTCCCTTCAAAAAAAATTTATTTTACTTAACTAATGAAAACAGGAGCTTAGGCTCTATTTAGCCAGAGATGAAAATTTGATAAATGATCTAGATAATCCTACCATTCATGAGTATCGACATCTCCTAATGCATTCCTAGACGATATTTCCACCTTTATCATCCTTTCGATGTGCTCATAGCTCTCATCCAATGTCGAATCCTTCCCTGTAGTATTTTCTAGAATTCCCTGCAACATCAATTCACATTCTTTGATCCACTTGGCTCTCTTTCAACTTTTCTCCATCTTCAAATAGTGTAGGCAGTCCCATATTCATAACATCAACCAACCCCTTTGCATCTTCTCGCAGTTCCTCATAATAGTCCCTATGTTTCTTTATAATTTGGTTACCCATACCAATGGCCACACTATTAGGAATATCTCTTTCATTTAATTCTCAAAACTTTTCTTGAATCCTTCCATCATTTCTCTTATGTTCCTACCCTGTAACATGGTTGTTTGAATATGCTCCCCAAATCTTATTCAACCAAATCATTAAGTTGGGCTGCCTTTTTCTGATTAGTGCAACGAGTGTATCATATTTACCTTGTGAATATGCAATTGACTCCTCCTGATGATCTTTTACCTGTGAGCTTTCACCATGTGTTATTAATTTAGGAGGTCCCATTGTGAATTCTAGCATGTCCTTCAAATGATGATTTTCTCTCATGATCCTTTCATTATTCATTTTGTACATTTCCTTTTCTTTGATCAACATTTGTATTTGGGCTTTATTCAATTTTTCCACATTAATCACAATGTTTGCAGTCGCCACATGATCTACCTCTCCAACCTTCAGAGTCATGACATGTCCAAATTCTTTCTTAGTATCAATCACCACTGACTTTCTATGAGGTGGATACAAGGCCCATATCATGATTGATCCTTCATTTGGGTTATATTTGGATCCAACATATATTTATGTCACCACCTCTAGCCTAAGCTTGTGTATGGCACTATTATCCTTTAAGAAGCTATCAAAGACCAACGCAGAATTCAAATCCAACCCTGGAAAGATCATAAGTCCAACATCCTCTAACATTTTCCTTCCTTTCTCGGGGGTCATATTAGCCATTTCTCTATCCATAGTTAATTTTAAATTATTTTAGTAGCTGCTCCTCATTGCTTGGTGTAATATTATCAACTATCTCCCTTATCTCCTTGCCCTTTTGCTTATACAAGAAAGATTTGAATTTTAAAGAATTCACAAATTCATTGTCTACTACAAATGACCTATATGCCATCTGTTTGGTGTCTGTATCTTGGCTCTCTTCAACACTTGGTTCTCTAGGAGGGAAGTTGTAATCTTGAGTTTTTAATATGGAAATCCTACTGGGTAGGTCTTGTGGCATATCTTCTCCAGTTTTCTCATCTCCAGAAAAAGGGAACCCTGTATCTGACAACCCTTGGTTGTATTCCTCCACCACTCTCTGCTTCCTCTGCCTCCAAATTTCTAATCATGTCATCAAATGGATAAGGCACATGATCATATCCTCCAAAGTTTATCCTTTGTTTGGAAGAATTGATATATCCCTCTAGATCAAATTTTTTTCTTGGTGGACCCTTATTCATATTATAGTACATTAATTTGTCAAGGATCAAATCATATCCTTCCTTTGCAAGCACAATAAAATCACCAAAGCACAAAGTACTAGGCATAAATGCTTGTTTCCCGAATGAACCAAAATTCATGAAACTAGAAAAATCCATTTATCTTACAATTTCCAAATATGAAATCCTATTCATGACTTTTTTAGGCAAAATGAAAGGAGAATCCTCAAAACCAGACACCCTTACCATAGTAGCATCTTCCAAGCAATATTGTTCTCCCCAATTGTGATCAATTGGTCCATTAAATTCCTTAGGTCTAAGGAAGCATTTTATTTCATTAGACAATGAGTGTGCACAAGGATGACTGTAGAATTCATATAATGGCTTTACAAAATATTCTTCAAAATACAGGAAACTAGAATTAGCAAACCTACTATCCCAAATGGCAGTCCACAATAGAATGGGTGACAATTTTCCCTCTTTATCAGACTGTGAAACCTTCAACTTTTCTGGCCAAATCCCTAACTCTTGTCCGAAGTACAATACTAGATGCATTAAAAGAGAATAATGTCTAAGGTGTAGAACAAGGAATTTATTCTTGATTGCCATCAATGCTGAGTCGAGTCCCTTAGAGTTTAACCTAGAATTATGACATTGAATGTTAGCTACAATTACCATGGGAACAATGGACATATATTGAGGAACTTCCATACCCAACACTTGTCCTACCAAGAAATAGGTATATCTCATATAAGGCTTGAATAAGTCCACATGGAATGGAGGCCCATCGCCATCGTCAAGTGGGATAGTTTTACCATCTTTTTTAATTCTATGTAAGGGCAACCTCCAACCCTTGTAAGTGGTGTCCATTCTCCAAAACTCCTTTTCCAACTCTTCAATCAAAATTTTCTCATTACACCACCCTTCCAACTTAAAAACCTCACTTATTGAAGCCTCTGATATGTATATGAATGGTTTCCCAGATGGTACACATATGGCCTTAAGTTTTGAGTCATAGTGGGTGGCTAACAATTTTACCAACTCTATATTGACAAACACATTAGGGCAAACCATCTCTCCCAAATTTAGATGCCACAGATTACAAACTGGCTCAAAACGATCTCTTCGGTGAAAGTGGAATCTAAACAATTCATAGCCTCTTATTGGGCTCCAAATATCTCCTATGTACTTGTACTTGTCGTCCAATTTATCTACTTCTACCCTCAATTGTGCATTGTGCCTACCTATGGACCCAAAGCTAGGAAATTGGTCAATTATATCCTAATTTAGCTTTCGTTCAGCACCCTTTCGCTCAATTCTAGACTCAAACTTTTGCTTCTTACTCTTAGGGTGACTGCTCTCACTTTGTTTTCTACCTTTCAACTTCCCCGAGCTGGTGGCTTCCATATTACTTGCTTAAAATTGCAAAAATGAGAAAGTTAAAATGCATAGAACTTACTAGTTTTGATTGAGGTCTTTCAACTGAAACAATTCTCTAGCCCTTTGTTTGTCTCCTCGTTTCCTTCACTACCAATTTGAAATAATGTTCATTTCGCAATGATTTCCTTTCAATTTATGAAATTACCTATGCTCCATGGCGCCATTAATGTTTTAACTCTAGGCACAAATGTAACAGATTTTTGAATTCCTTACTGTCACATCAAATGAACTAGTCGGCAAGACACCTTCAAACTTTGGGTGATCTATACATTAGGCCCCAACCAACATTCACTGAATACTCTACTGATCAAGGTAACACTCTACACATCTAAGCAATGTTAACATTTGTCCCATATATATCGCCAAGAGTCACCCCAAGAATCATTTTGGTTCATTTTTTTCTTCATCGACCTGAATTTTAATATTGCTAACACATTCAGTGGTTCCTTCGATGTTATAAGTCTCATCGATAAATTTTATTTTGGTCTTGAATATGTCACCAGAACTCCTGTCGGTGTAACTTAGCGGGTCAGGTGAACATTTAGGATTTACACCGATGGCACATGTCTCATCGATATATTCTTAGTGCTCCTATCGGTGAAAGAAATGATGGTGTCTCCAATGAAACTTCATCAGTGAGACTTAAACGTTCGGGCTAGCATATATTTTTCATGCCAAGATGACTTGTCTTGCTGATAGATTCTCTTCATCGATGAGACCATAAGCCAATCTCCCCGATATGTCTTCTTTAGTAATCCTAGCTTTGAACACGAGCGTAGGTGATCTTCAAATTTACTTACTATCACATCAAATGTTCTATCAAAAATAAAATTCAAAATTTGGGCAATCATTTTATTTAGGCTTGACTAATGTTCATTAAGTCATTATTTTGGTCTAGGAGACATTATGCCAATATCACATAATATATCCATCTAATTCATATAAATGTCACCAAGAGTCACCTCGACGACTATCTTGATTTGTTTGTGTCTTCATCGGCAAGAAATGGTGTATCGCTGAGACATTTAGTAATTTTCCTGATGTTATAAGTCTCCTCGATGATTATTCCTTCGATCTCAAGTATGTCGCCAAGACTCTTGCCGATAAAACTCCTTGTGCTTTGATTGGTGAGACAAGAGAGGTTTCTTGCCAATGGAACTTCATCGGTGAGACCTATATGCTCGGTATGACCTTTTCATTTCACCCTGATGGAACTTGTCTTGCCGACAAATCTCTTTATCGGTGAGACCACAGATCGTGTCATCACAATGTGTATCTTCTTATGTAATCCAATTGGTGTGACATTTTTGTTCTTTCGCCGATATGCTAAAAATGAGAATATAATGATTTATGAATCAAAGAGACATGCACAAATTCTTTCTGATATGGGTTATTTGAATACTAGATTTTGGAGGTTTTTCATGATATCGAATGGTCAAGAATGATGTGATCATATGTGACTATGATGGATTATACTCAAAATAAGGTTTTCTTTAGGGAATCAACGAGTGCAAAATCACTGTAAAATTTTCAAAATTGTATAGTTCCAACAGAGGCATAAAATTTCTTCCCCAAGGTTTCATGGGCATATGACAAGTTTAAAGGCTAGTTGCTTTGTAGAATAGGCCTAATCAGCCTAATCAACATAACCTAGAAAGGGTGATTTTGGTGATTTGGTCCAAAGGACTTGTACTTTCCATTGAAGTATGTTTAATAAATCCAAAATGGGTGTCTAAAACCATCAAGGGCTTCTTTGGTGTTTTGGAAAAGTTTTGAGTTATTGGGAAAAAACTAGGGTTGCACTGTTACAAGGATTTAAGGAGTCAAAGTGTGAAATCTGACTTCTATTTTTTGTCAGGCTTTGAGAGTTGTTTGGATTGTTTAAATTGGTCATTCTAAACTTGTTGGAAGCCTCTTAAAGGCAGGTTGATAGGTTGGTTGAGTTGAGCCTACTAGGTCTACATCAGGTAGTTGTTATTGCTAAGGTGGATCACTCCTTTCTGCGAAGGCCATACACTTATGATTGGGTCAAGTGTTCTTTTCTTTAGAAAATTCCTATTTCCTTTTTGATAGGTTATAATTTGATTATATGGGTTATGAATAACTTATTTCAAACAAATATCTTTATGAAAGAAGTATATTGGCATGAAATTAAATATGATTTGTATTCCAATGTAAAAACTACAAAGAATAGAAACAATTCTTTCAACAAATAAACTATTATGTAGTAGTAAATTAAAATGAAAAAGCTTACTATATATTAGTTAGGATACAAAACTAAGAAAATGATCTAAAGTGACTTATTTATCCTAAAGGAACTAAGTATATAGTATACAAAGAAAATCAACAAACCCACAACTACCCCTATTTTGAAGGAGTTTAGCTTTCTCCCCTTCCCGATCTCGCTAATATTGTAAAATCATTTTAAAGAGACCAAGGGTCATAACACAACTTTATTCAACTCACTAAATATCTTGGTTAATGAAACTTGGCAAAAGAAACAAAACAATTGCTACATTTGGCATTTCATGTTGAATGAAGAGTGGTGACAATAATCTACTTATAGTTTAATAAAACACTATTTTTATAAGAAGGCTTGACATTAGAAAGATAAGTGTTACTTATAGTTTAATAAAAAACTATTAGAGTTTTACCAACATATATTATTGTATGCTTGCATGGCTTCTTAGTTAATATATGGGGAGAGAGAGAGAGAGAGAGATAGAGATATATGGGAAGAGAAAGAGAGATGGATATATATGGGAAGAGAAAGGAAGAGAGTTGGAGATAGAGAGTCGATGGGTAGGGGGGAGAGGGAGGGAGAGATGGTGAGAGATAGAGAGGGGGAGGGAGAGAAAGGGATATAGATAGATAGAGGAGGAGAGATAGAGAAGAGGGGGAGAGAGAGAGAGATAGGTTGAAGAGGAAAAGAGAGAAGGGAGGGAGATAGATAGGTAGAAAAGGGAGAGAAAGAAGAGGGGGAGAGGGAGATTGATATGTAGAAAGGGAGAGAGAGAAGAAGATAGGGGAGAGAGGTAGAGATAGATCAATATATATAGAGGGAGAGGGAGACACATAGAAAGGGGGTGATATAGAGAGATAGAGGGGGATGGTGAAGGAGATAGAGAGATCATGATAGAGGTAGAGAAAGATATGGATAGAAAGAGATAGAGAGAGGAGTGAGAGGGAGATAAAAAGAGAAATAGAGATATAGAGATATAGAGTAGGAGAGATGGAGGGAGATATGGAGTGAATGAGAGAGAAAGGGGGGAGATGGAGAGATAGCTCAATAGATAGAGGGGGAAGAGGGAGTGACATAGATAGTGGGAGATATAGAGAGATAGAGAGCGATAGGGAGAGATATATCAATCACCCTCACTATATATCTATCTATTCATCATTATCTCTTTATCTCTCCACCTCTCTATATATCTTTGTCTCCCTTTCTATTTGTATGTTTCCCATTATCTCCCTCTCTCTCTATTTTCTTCCCTATATTTATCTTTGTCTCCTTAAGTGTACAATGGGTACATTGAAGAGGTCTTAAAGGAGAATTATCATATCTTTAATCAAATGGCATGCTACCTTGAGCATAACTCCCCAAGGACACATGCCATCCTTGGATTGTTGACTTGAAACAACCAATCAAAATTTAGTTTCTCTCTCTCATATTAATATTATATTAATATATATTACTATTATATTAATTATATTTTGTATTATATAAAAATATAGCTATTATTAATTATTAATTATAATAATTTTATACGTATTTAATAATTTTGTTAAAGAATATAATATATAACTATAATAAGTCGAATAATTATATTATTTATTATGTAAAATATATCTAATATATACTTAACTATATTGTAGAATATTAAAACCTAGCTAAATGGCGCCATAATTTTCAATTTAATTAACATACTCTAAAACCTAACGAAACCAAGTTGTAGCTCATCAAATTGGAGAAGTGAAAGGTCAATACCAGCACTGAGGAAGAGTTTGGAGGAGTGAAAACAAGGTCAATACCAACGTCGAGGAAGAGTTTGGAGTTAAAACAAGGTCAATACTAGTGTCGACGAAGATTTTGGAGGAGTGAAAGCAAGGTCAATACCAGTGCCGAGGAAGAGTTTGGAGGAGTGAAAACAAGGTCGATACTAGTGCCAAGGATGAGGTTGAGGGAACTCAGGGAAAATCGACAACCAAGGGACAATGAGTACTGTAAGTTTGGCACCCCCATTCTCTTTAACCTACAATTTTCATGCCTAGTTTCCAAAGATCTTCTCGTACATTGGCACCCCCATTCTCATAAAATGGTATAAGATAAGACAGAAAAAATAAAATAGCTTATTCTTTCACATTTTTATCGACCAACCTCAAGTCTTGGAAAAACTCCCATAATCTACCCACATCTTGGTTGAGGTATAGGATTTCATCACACATAGCCTTCATAACATAATTTTGAAGCAATTGTAGACTTAGCCCAAGTATATGCTAGGCCACGCTAGATATAATGAATGGAAATAGAGGCATACAATTCTTCCTTAATATCTCCACCACAAACATATGCAAGGAAAGGTCTCCTCCCTTCTTGGTAGTGATAACCTCCTCCACACACAACCCTTAAAAATTATGAATAAAGGAATATAATATTTGAAGAACTCAAAGTTGATTCTCTCCTACCTGATGCAATTAGTCATTTTATCCTTACAAACATTTATATTGATTACTAGAGGCACATAGACCAATTCTTCCAAATAGAAGAATTTGATCATACTTTTCCAATGATGGCATTATGAGAAAACCTTAGGTTGAATGAATAATTCCTAGATAAGTTCTTTAAATCATGTCCAGCCATATAAGAGAAGACCGCTGCTATGTATACTTGGATACCATGGAGAAAGGCTCTTTGGGCTCTTTCATCAATCAAGGTATTGTTAAATTTTAACACCTAAAAGTGAGAATGAAGAATCTTTCCTAGGATGGTGGCCATCCCATTATAGCTCTTAGAGTTGTTAGAGATATATTTTTTTCAAAGTAGAGATATTTTAAGTTATCAAATCCTACCATCATACATAATCAAAATGTTGTTGTTTCAAATGACTATGAGCACTAACTTTCACTATTTGAAGATGTTGAAACCTTGTCATAGATAACTAGAACATTGATGCAACCACTCATCCTACCTTAAAACATACCAAAAGTCTCCTAGAAATTAGACATATGAATATTTAAAATGACTTATGATTACCTAACCAGGCCTAGTACACACTCCCTCCCCATTAACCACTTAGACATATGGAAATTAAATGTAAATTTTCTACTATTTTTAGTCACATAGGTGTCCAATAAACCACTTGGCGGTGTTTCCCTTAAAGTTTATTTACTTGAATGAAGAGAAAAATTCCTTTGATTACAATTAGAGAATACATTTGAGGCCTTGGTTGTGTAACTGGTGGACCATAGTCAATTTAACACTTGTTACAAAGTTTGGGAGTTAAAACGTTAAGTAGATTTGATTTGTGATGGACACATTTGAATGGTAGTAACAATAAATTGCAATCTATCAAGACTTGATTACCTTATAACCTGTCAAATTCTAGCAATGAAATGATAGATTAATCATAATGTCACCTTGGGATCACATCACCATTAGATAACTTCATCCAACATCCTTATGAGTGCAGGTACCACCCAATAGGTATTTTTCAAATCTTTCTTCCTCGAGCAATGGAAATTCAGGAAGAGAAGAGGAAAGCAAGACATGTAGTAGGTCTAAAAGAGGCAGATCAACTAGAGGTCAAAATATTAGAAGAAAATTTTGTAAATGCATGGAATTTTTTCTTGCTGAAGGGAGGTCATATTCTTATGATGATGAGAGCATAGGTGACATCGAGGTTCCCTTAAGGTACAAACATTTATGGAAACAATGGGTACCCAAGGAACTTCCTCCAATAAACACCAATTTTTGTGTCAACGAGAGGATATATTGCATAACACCATCGTCATTACATGGTTTGGGCCTATTTTGCATGGACGACATAAAGGTATGTTACGAAAAAGTTATTGAATTGATGGAGTATGTCAAACCTTGTTATAGTTACAAATATTGGATGTAGTTGGTTTGATATACACGAAGTATGCGTAGCTATGCACTGTCAGCAAATTATATACAACTAAAAGATAAGGATCAAAATAAAGGAGTGGCTATGTACCTTGATGGAAGGCCAAAATCATTAGGGAATATTGTAGGGTTTATAAGACCTGGGTCAACAAATAAGCAACTCAATTGCATATTTGAGGCGCGCTAGGGAAACCATGTATTCGTATGTGTGATAAAATTAATAACTGTAGGGGAAGAGTTGCTAATCAATTACAATTTGAATCACTTAGTTACAAACATAGTTACTATGGGGGTGGTACATACTATGTACCATTTTACCCAACCTCTAATTAATGACTCCAATGTACCATTTTATTCTTATGTTTTTTTCGTAAGTCTATTGGTTTCATTTTGGTAATGTTTTTTTCATTTTTAATTTTTGTCACAACAGGACATTGATCGTATGGGGAAGGCTCCGAACCAAAGCATAGATCACGATGTATCTTCAGGCGCTTCTACCCGAAAGGTTTACTTCATTGTAATTGTACAAATTAGATATGAGCAAAATGTTTTATTATTATGTTTTTTCGTAAGTTTATTGGGTTAATTTCGATAATGTTTTTAATATTCTTGTTGTAGTCGACTGATTGGGGAAAGGCATCAATAGTAGACAAGAGCATCCATAGGGAGGTGTAGTCAATATTATGTGATGATGACAATGCCTATTCAACAAACCCTCTCAATATGATAAGGAAGACCCAAAAAAAATGCAATGAAGAAATCCTTAAGTTGTTATTCATAGTGCCTCAAATAGATGAGATAAGAGAGAGTTAAAATATTGACTGAGAGATCACAAAACTTGCAAGTAAGCTGTCATGAGGTCTTTAATTATAACATAAGTGCATTCATGCTTTTATATTTTTTACTCTTTTATGTCATGAACTAAAATATGTGTTGTTTTTACAGGATTTTTTGTGTCCTCCTGATGCTCCTGGGCATGATCAGGGTACTACAGGTGCTACCCGAGGAGTAGGGATTGGTACAAGTGTCCATCCTGATCTTCCTATGCATACATCACATCATTCAACCCCATCATCCGTGCCTATATTGTCGTCTGAAATGTTGGCAACACATACCATGCAGGCATCCGTTAGTGCACCCTTTGGCAGTGAACACATGCTAGAACATGTGTCAGGACATGTACCTGGGGATGTAGAGGCCACTAGTACTGGTGATGTTTTAGCAACATTTCTTGGATCTTCCTGTATTACTAGTATGGGGAATTTCCAGTCACATTTGTGGTGATTGAGGATTTCATTCCCATAAAGATAGAGAAGGTCCCAGGTACTTTAAATTGTTTTAATTATTATTATATATAATCCAATTGAAATTTACTTATTGATCACTCTTTTTAGACTATTGATCCCATGATCATTTTGTAGGAAATGATGTTTTTTATAAACATCTAAGTGATATTACATTGGAGCTCTTCAAGCCCACCATACGTACACAGTGGAATGCTCAAAATGAAGATTTAAAAGATGAGCTCATTAACTATTTAGTTGTGATGTTTGGTGATAAAACATTCAATTGAACCAAGGCCCTTAAGAAAGTTGGTACCTATCTAAAGTATGTGAAGGACCAATATAGGTCACATTTAGAGAAGAACAAAAAGTACGAGCATCCCCCATGATTTCAAAGAGGGAGTGGAAGGACCTGGTGTCAGATGGAAAGGAAAAGAAAAAAGGAAAGACACCACCGGGCCAAGGAAGGTATGTGATACTATCAACATTGTAATTATATACTGATTACTCTTTCTTTTTACATAATCTAACGTATTTCAAACTTTTCATAGGCTACCCAACACATTGAAGGCAACAAAGGAAAGACTAGAAAACACATGGGCAACACAAACTTGGCTCTAGTGGTTATATGAAATTAGCCGCACGAATTGTAAGCATCAATAAATGAAATATTGCATCCAAATAATAAATTGCAAACAATTTTGGTTTTATCAGACCATAAAAGAAAAATTCATGATCTTATGCAAAAATGCAGGGCTTTGAATTCAACAAAGTTCCCACAGAAGAGGACCTGAAGATTGCCTTCCAGCAAGGCTATGGAGCTGTGGCTGAATGCCTAAGAGTCTTGACTGGGAAAACACAATCTTCCACTGCATCTGTCACGTAGGTAAATAAACTCAATAAAGTTTATTTAAAATTGAATACTTGTGCAATCTATTCAATATTAATTTCCACCATAAAATAATTACGTGCCTATTTTTTTTAAACATACAAACAATGATAATACTACACATGACATTGGAATGCAGCCTGGTGAGGGTGGAGCACAACTTGCAGATGAAGGTCATGGTGTGCATCCTGGTATTGGATGTATTCATGTGTATACAAAACATAGTATGGATTAATACAATTAAACATCTTTAATTGCAATTGGTGTATTAATTAATGTAACCTTTTGTGTTTCAACTTTAGAGCATGTAGAGCGTGATCAACATGTTGAGCATGATCAGGCTAGAGAAGATCAGGAACATGATGTGGCCCCATCAGGTTAAGAGGACCACTCTAATGTTCTTTTAAACATATTTAATTGCGATTGGTGTATTAATTAATGTAACCTTCTGTGTTTCAACTTTAGAGCATGTAGAGTGTGATCAACGTGTTGAGCATGATCGGGCTAGAGAAGATCAGGAACATTATGTGACCCCATCAGGTAAAGAGGACCACTCTAATGTTCTTTTAAACATATTTAATTGCAATTGGTGTATTAATTAATGTAACCTTTCATGTTTCAACTGTAGATCAAGATTTAGAGGGTGTTTAGCATGTTGAGCATAAGACTATAAGAGAAGTTCAGGAACATGATGTGGACCCATCGGGTAAAGAGAACCACTCTAATGTTCTTTTAATTAATGAAATACTTGTAACAATAATAATAAAACATATCAATTTAACATTTCTTTGTTATTGCAGCAGACCCCCCTTGCAGTGGCGTCCACGTCATGAGTACACGACTAGGCGTATATTAAGAACACAAGCAAAGGGAAAAACAACTGAAGGGGGGACAAATGATTTAGAAAATGATACCCCACTTCATCTTTTTTTAGCTTTAAAAAATAAAAATAAAGTGTTTGTAATCATATTATGACAACCATATTTTTGATAATATGTAAAAATTGAAAGAATGAATGTTATATGTTAATGAATGAATGTTATATGTTAATGAATGAATGTGAATATGTTGATGAATGAATGTTATATGTTATTAATGGATGAATGAATGATTAATGTTATATGGTCGTGTTGGGGGAATTGAGAGTGATGTGAGGGGGGGAGGGGCCAAATGAGCTTCCGCCATCACGTAGTTGGCCCTGTTAAGTAGAGAATATTAAACTATTCTCGAAACAAAGAGAAGCTCAATAAGGTAATGCACTTTTTAATATAAGAAATGCATCATTTGAAGCATCAAACCAATATGCAAAGATGAAATAAAGTGCTAACTTTTCATTATGGTGGCAAAAAAATGATTCTTTATACCCTAAATCCATGCTCTACATCATAATTTAAAGTTGTTTCCATTCCAATGTTCTGAGTTTAGTTTGTTTGTATGGCTTTGTATGAATACCACATTTTGTTGTGTGTGGATTTGGTTTCAAAGCTCCGTTTCTTCTATTTTTAGTGGTGACATAACTCTAAGATTTGACTTTTGTGCACAATAGGTTAGTGGAAAAATTGACAGCTCTAAAGGGTTTAGAGGCTTAATTGAGATAGATGCACATATATTTGGATCTTGTTGTTGATGTTTTTCCTTAGGTAGTGAAATGATCTTTTGAGTAATACAAACCTACACACACATTGATATTTTTCAGCATTGCATTGAGGAAATTGTTTTCTTTTATACCTACTCTCGGCTAGATATGGAGGTATATAATATTGGTTTTTGGGTTTTTTCTATAAATATGATGAAGAATACAACTAAAAAAAAGGTGACGAAGACCAACTCATTGAGAGTCTAGTTCGCTAGCAAGCTCCACATGTACACACACCTACACACAACTAAGAGAGGAAAAACGTTGGGGCTATATAGGGGTTTTCCTTAGTCAAACCCCCGCTTTGTTGTTTCCACCTCCATGGACAACCAGATAGATAAAGAGAAATAGAAACACAATAAATGAAATGTTGGAAAGAGAATATTGAACACTATAAAAAAAAAATGCTACTATATCAAACCACAATGAAAGAAGGATAGTAAAGCAATTTACCACCTCCACCCAAAGGCACTCAAGGCCAATGATGGTAGAGTGCAAGACTACGATCTTGGAAAAGTCCACATGACCACAATAGTGACGAAGGAGGTCTCACAAGAAACCAAAATCACAGCTTCTATGGTAGCACAACATGTTCTCAATGGAGTTGATGGAGCAACCAATTGCTAAGCAATGCTCAAGAGTACACACTAGTGCGTAGAATTTCCAAAAGGATGGTAGCAAATGGTTGAAGATGGAATGAAAATGAGATAAATTGATTTGAAGATCAAAATGGGAGGGAAAGAGCTATTCTTAGGTCGGTTGGTTGACATAGAGACATTACACTTCATCCCCAATGGGGGATGTAACATCCCTATAGACTCCAGAGGCATGAATTTTTTAGGGATGTTAGCGTGCCGCACAAATGTCCATGTACTGCGTGTGCGTCCCTAGCAAAAATTCCCCCATCAACACAAAGGAAAAGCACCAAGTGGATGTAAGGTAGGTAGGTGATGTGGAATTTGTTAGGTGGGTTTGATTTTCTAAGGTGGAGGGATGCAAAAGGGGAATTTGCAAGAGGGGTGCAAAATCGCTCCTATAGAAGTTCTATTCATTTGCTCAAGTGCCATAACGAAATAGCACCTTGAGTTGGTTACACTAACAAGGGTGCCCCAATGCATATCATACAATTGATTAAAAATCTCCCCAAGATCCAATGTCAATCCAATTTGGATACTAGAGCTAGAGCACTCCTACATTTCTCTTTTGCCAAATCAAAGTTTCCATGATACTCCTAAGGCAAATCTTGTTTGATGTAGCCATTGATGTTTGAACATGCCCTACTACCACTCCAGTTGTTAGTTTTTTCAATACAACCTCTTGCGACTCTTGTTTCAAATTTCTTCCAACCCCTGCCATGCATCAAAAATTATTTCTATTCTACCCCCTTCTCCACCCTCGACCCCTACATTCACCAAAAAATTGACTAACTTGTTTAATTCTCGAAACACATGTCGTATTGAGAAGATCCTCGCCATCTATAAATCTAGCAAATAACTCTCAATTCAGGCTTGAATCTTCTAATTTGGCATCTTCTTTTTAATTAGTGCATTGATATAGATTAATACATCTCCTTCTATATCCAAATTGTAAATTCCCCTTAAGTGACATTATTTGACACCCCTTGCTATTCCCTCCACTTCTGCTTCATTGTTTGTGGGAACCTTGATATTTCCAGTGATACCCCAAATCATTCTTCCTTTATCATCTCTGAGTATGCAACCTATTCTATTTTATTTCTCCAAATCATCTTTTCACAATTTTTTATTTCTCTAAAATGCATCTATTTTAGTTTTAAATTCTAGTATTTAATAATTTCAAACATAAAACCTAATTATTATTTTGATAAAATTCTTCAATGAAATGATGGTCAAGATCATAGATTATATAGTATATATAATTTGTAACACCAAAATCAATTACATTAGCTAGATCTCCATGTAAAACAAAAGAAACAAACTTGTAGAGAAGGGGGATTCACTATTCATGAGTCTCATGCTTACCAAGAGACTACTAGGGAATAAACTGTCCTAAACTACCTCAGACTACTTAATGAATTGAATATGATGAAAGATATTGCAAGAAATAAATCAAAAGAAGAGTTTTAGGAGTGATAACAAATAGACAAATTTGGGGATCGAAAGAGTAGATCATTGATATTTTTGAGATAGAAGGAGAATCTCTTGGCCAAAGGAAAAAATCACGGGAGATAGATGTCAGTGCGGTGTGCTGAAGTCCTAGAGGTGCACTAGCATACTATATATATCTAGAGCACTAAACTCGTAGACATAAATTTAATGGATGTGCTAACTGTTCTAGATCCAAGGTCTGTTTGAATAGTTGATTTAATAGAGAATGGAAATTGTTGATAAATGGCAAGGGCTTGTGAAGAGCCAAATTATAAGTGGTCCTACACTTCAAAGCCTCCCACAAAGCTCCATACGATCAATTTGCACACAAGGCAAATGGGGAAAAATGTAGGGGCGATTTTGGGGAAAAATGTAGGGGCGATTTTGGGGCTTGCCGTAGTCAAACCCTTATTTTGGTGTTCCCACCTCCACGAATCAACAGATAGATATAGATAGTAATAGACACAAAGTAAATCAGATACAATAGTGATAAGAGAAAACCCTGCTTGGGAGGAGGACTTGTATTGATCATGAGATAAAGAAACAAAGTGATAAAAGAAAATATCCCTCAAGGAGGAGAGCCTGTATCATGAGATAAAAACACAATAGCTAATGTGCTAGCAAATAGAAAATAATCAAGAAAGTGTTACCAATAGTCCATGGCTCCCTCTTGGCTTGATATACATAATTTTGAACGCTTGCAAGAGAGCTTTGGCTATTGGAGAGACTTTAGTTTGGCAGAGCTTCATCATAGAGAGAAGATGGAGAAAAAAAGAGTAAGAGAAGCAAGTTCGAATGAGAGAGTGATAGAATGAATGAGAATGAGAGTGAAAAGAAAGGTTTTGCTCAACTGCATGGGTGGGAAGAGTCATTACTCAAAAAAATCTGCCACAGAGACATGTCATGGGTCAAAGATTTTGATATTCCTTGTTTGAACTCATAAAAGTACTGGGACACTTGCACACCACACAAGTGTCCACTTGCCACACAAGCATCCAACTCATTATTTCACAAGAAATGAGGTGGAAGACTGCTTTCACTTCATCATTGGTCCTTATGGAGTGGAAATCATGAAATTATGACCCATAAGGTTCTTGTTATAAATGTGACTAGGCACCATAAATGCAAGGGTCAAATACACAAATGTGAAATTTCCATTAGGTACAATTTTACGATATTATAAAACTATATATTTTTTTAGTATTAAAAGTCTTTCATTTTTTTACACTTTTATCTTTTATTTGAGTTTAGTTGGTGAGCATAAATAGAAGGGTTTAAATAACTAGTGTGTTGTAGTCAATGTACTTGTTGTTAGTATAGGAGTGTGGACTTTGTATCATACATAAATAAAATTTGGCATAGATTTAGACCTTATATTGTACATTTCAAACAACTAATCTATCAAGGATTAGACAATCATTTAATATTCAACCACTTCTATCTTAATATATATATAATTTCAACTTTCTTGACTTTTTAACATTAAGAAGTGACACATATAGACAATTTCAACATTAAATTAACTTTTTTCACTTTCATTTATTTTAAGATGGAAAGGCCACACATTGATATGCAATAGAGTATATCCATCCTAGATATTTCTTAAAACACCATTTATTTTAAATTTGACATCCATGCATGCCTGTCAATGATAATAATTTCAACAACAATATAAATGCCTTGCAAGGTTTAGTTATGTTGACCTTACTTCAGTGAGGTGTAAGATCAAGTTTACTCCATGAAATATAAATTATGCATAAATAAATTTGAAATATTTATAGATGCCACAATCATGCACAAAATTTAGTTGTAGTTTTTTGTGGATAAAAGGTGTAGAGCACCTACAATTATATTAATATAAAAGTCTTCATCACATAAATTTGAGCAATATCCATAATATACTAGTAGACTATACTTAGAGATCAAAATTTTGAAACAAGAAGACAAAGAAGGCAATCACTGGGAAACAACAGGGAAACAATAGTACATGAGCAACAAAGCAACAAAAAATAGCAAGGAGGCTAATTACTATCTTCCTCACTGTTTACATGAGCAGTATCATTAAGGAGATCATTAACAGTCTAAAGAGCATAATTCTCAACACATGGTGAGAAGCAACATGACATTTCAAGCCAAAAATATTAGTTGTAGTTAATTCAACTTTAAATATTTTAATTGTGAAATTATGTTTGATTACAATGTCCATTACATATTGACTACTTTCTTTTCAATGCCTACTTCACCTTTAAATTTGTTGTAGTAAATGAAATCAATTAAGAAAGCAACCAAAAGTCAAACCTACCTGTTACACCTTTATCCCTCTTGTGACACTTGTTGCAAGGCTAAGCCTCAATCCAAACCCTAGTCCTCAATAAATCTTAGCCATATATTAACTAATGCATCTTGTCCCTTGATTTCCCTCTTGAAAAATCTATAAATTGGAGGCCTCTCGTCCCATTTGTTATTCCATTCTTATCATATAATTATGTTGTTCCATTTTCTATCCAATCTTAGATTATCCTATCCTTAAGCTATCCTTTTGATCTCTCATCATCTCAATCCTACCATCATGTTGCTAATTTCATAATTAGTCAAATTTCATACATTGAAAAGAGAAAATCAAGAGAGTATTGGATTTAAATCTTCTTCTAGCTCAATCTAGGGAGAAAGAAGAGAAACAATATAAAGGTTCCATACAATTCTTTATTTAACCTTATTTATTTTTCTTATTTTCAAAAGCAATTGCAGGAATTGGGTAGCTCCCCTATAAACTGTAGTGCATCTGGTAAACTTTTTTCACGTGATCGGTGATGTTGGTGTGACACACTCTCCATTACCACAAGATGGGAGGGAGACTAGACCTCGTGACCTCTTGCCTGCAACATGATGCTTTAGCCAATTGAGCCAAGGCTCCCCCCCAAGGTGATTAATTTCTATTATTGATTATCATTAATTGAAATAATAATATAATTAATACATATAAATATGTACTTGTATATATGTCTAAGTATATAATTCAAGTAGTTTTATAGAATTACCTTAAGAACCCACCATAGAAGGCATGTCAACCTTAGCAGGGAAAATATGTTGATACTAGTCTCGAGGCTTAGCACATTAGCTATTGTTTTTCTAAATACAACAATTTTTGTCGATCTTCTATAACTTTTGATGCTTCTTTCAATAAAAAAAAAGAAGAAGTCGTTTTAAAGAACTGAGTATCTTTTTATAAAATAATTATGAAGGGAAGGGTAGATCATCTTTTCACAAATTTTTATGTTCTAAAATGCATTTATTTTAGTTTTAAATTCTAGTATTTTCTAATTTCAAACATAAAAAACACTTATTGTTTTGATAAAATGCTTCAATGTAATGATGTTTGAGATCATCAAGTGTATAGTATATATAGTTTTAACACCAAAACCAATTACATTAGCTAGATTTCCATGTTTAGAAAACAAAAGCAACAAGCCATGTTTGACATTTAATATTAGAAGTCTTTTACTTTTTTTCACTTCAATCTTTTTCATTGAGTTTAGTTGGTGAGGTCATAAATAAAAGAGTTTCAATAATCAGTGTGCTATAGTCAATGCAGTGGTTGTTAACATAAAAATTGAAACCATGACTCACACATAAATAAAAGATAACACAAATTTAGACATCTTTTATATGTGTCTGTGTGTGTGTGTGAGAGAGAGAGAGATAGAGAGAGAGAGATGAGATAGAGAGGAGAGAGTGGGAGAGAAAGAGGGAGAGAGAGGGGGGAAGAGAGGAAGGGGGAGAGAGAGGGGGGTAGGGAGTGATGGAGGGAGAGGTAGGTAGAGAGAGGGAGATGGAAGATATAGATAAGTAGAGAGGGAAGGAGAGATGTATGGATGGGAGGGAGAGAGGGAGGGAGGAAGGGAGAGTGAGAAAGTGAGAGGGATCAGTGGAGGAAAGGAGAGAATGAGAGAGAGAGAGAGAGGTGAGAGGGAGGGAAAGATAGAAAGGAATAGGTGAGATGGAGAGAGGGAAGGAGGGAAAGTGAGAGAGAGACAGAGACAGAGACAGAGAGAATGGTGAGAGAGAGGAGAGAGTGAGAGGGAGAGACAAAATGGTGAGATAGAGAGGAGAGAGTGAGAGAGAGGGAAAGAGGTATGGAGGGAGACACAAGTGAGATAGAGGGATGGATAGAGAGAGAGTGATGGAGGGAGAGGTAGGTATAGAGAGAGAGAGAGGAGATAAAGATAAGTAGAGAGAGAGAAGTAGAGAGGGGAGGGAGAAGAGATGTGTGTGTGTGAGAGAGAGAGAGAATGGTGAGATAGAGAGGAGAGAGTCAGAGAGAAAGAGGGGGAGAGAGGGGGAGAGAGACTAAGAGGAGAGGTAGAAGGAAGGGGAGGGAGGTTCAGGTAGAGAGAGGGAGGGAGAGGAGAGATAGCAAGAAGTAGAGAGGGAAGGAGGGAGAGAGGGAGAGTTTGGAAGGGAGATAGAGGTGTGTGTGTGTGTGTGTGAGTGAGTGAGTGAGAGAGAGAGAGAGAGAGAGAGAGAGAGATGAGATATAGAGAAGGAGAGAGTGAGAGGGAGGGAAAGAGAATGGTGAGATAAAGAGGAGAGAGAGAGAGAGAGAGAGAGAGAGAGAGAGAGAGAAAGATAAGTAGAGAGTGGAGGAAGGGAGGAGATAGAGGCGTGAGAGAAAGAGAGAGATAGGGAGGAAGTGAGAGAGTGGGAGGGAGAGGAGAGATAGAGATTAGAGAGGGAAGGAGAGAGTGAGAGAGAAAGATGATACAACTTGCTAACTACTAAATTTGACCTCTTGATTGTACTGAAATTTAACTAAGTCTAAAAAATTATAAGATCTTCCAAATACTAGAATTTGTATACTAACTCTTAGAGATCTGAAACCACTCTCAAACATCCTGAAACTATAAATGTGAAATATGACTTAAAGTATAAGAAAGTAAACATTTACTTTCTTATACTTAAATATTTATTTCATGTATATAGTTTCCCTAAAACATAAAGACAAGAAAGAGAAAAAAAGAAGATTTTTTTTCCATGCAGACCATAACATGAGTGCATTATAATGCGCTTGCATTCTGTCAATGCATTCAAATAACACGAGTGTGTTATAATGCACTCGCATTTTTTCCTACTTTGGGAATTTATACAAGCCTTTGGCTTGGATTTGCTTAGGATTTCCAACCCAAAGGCTTGGACTACCTTTCCAACGCCCAAATACATGTTTTTGCATATTCTACAAAATTACACATAATCTCGTTTGTGCTAACCATCAGGTTTGAATGTGTTTCAAGGTAGAGTAAAACAAACATCTAGGTAATGTTAAGCTCTCTCTTAGTTATTTAACAATGTAATTTTTTCAAATTTTTATTGCAAGTATGTTGCAAGTGTTGTCATTGATGTCAAATAATACACAATATATACACTATGCATATTTGTATTAAGGGTTTTCAAATGATTTTGCAAAATTTATTAAAGGAAAAATCATAAAATAAGAAATGAAGTAAGAGTGTAGCTTAAATCAAATAGAATACAAAGTTTGATCAATCCAACACAAATGATTTTCAAAGTTTATAAAAATGGAGACTATTAACACATTTATAGGTTGCATAAAGATTTTAAGAAAAAACCTATTGCATTTAATATATGAAAAACACAAATCTAATACAAACTTCAAATTTGTAAATCTTATTCTTCTAAAATATTAAAGCTTGGTCTTATTTTCTTCCATACAAAAATCTTGTAAATTTCTATCACCATTTATCTTTTTTCAAAATTATAGTAAATAGGTGAAAAATATCCACCTCTCTTCACAACAACCTAACTACTTATTGTAAATTTAAATAAAATATAATAGTCAAAATGAACATGTGATTGGGTTCATTAAATTTTACCTTGTAAACTTTATAAAAATGAGAATTATAATGTAATATTATAATGTGACAAAATTCCACATTCATCTAGATGGTGTGCATGCATGTGTTGATGATATCTCCTATTATGCACCCTTCATAATTCACTATATATTTAGATTCACCATTTTTTTCTTATAATTATTTGATTGATGTCCTTTTCATCAGCTTATATACAATTGTATCTTGCATAAGGAAACAACTATAACTTATAAATCTAGTAAGTTTCCTATCAAGAGAATTAGTACTATGTCCATTTCAACAAACAAACCTTGTATCTGGTATAAAGAATAAGATTGATTGTAGGTATTCGCCATGTCAAATCCAATGTAATTGACAAACCAATTATCCCCATCTCCAAATTATTAATAAACAAATAGATTAAGAAAATGTCGATCACTAAGAGGCTTCAAAGATCCCCACAAAGACCAATAAACCAAGATTGCAAAAATCCCTAAGTGGGAAAGAATATAAATTGAAAAAATTGAGAAATAACTTAGAATGAGAGTGTTCTTGTTAGCTCATTTTTTTATTTAATTATCTAGGGATCTTCAAGATTGGTTTTGTATACATATATTGGTAAGAGAAGAATCACAACACCAAATATGATAATCCATACTTACTACAAATACAATCAGGCAACATTTTTTAATATTTTCAATCTTTAAAAACCTAAACACACAAGGTCTCTAGGGAACTTTTGATGCCCTAAAAATAATCTACACCTTCCATGGAAGCATATTTCTTTAACACATTTTATTAAATGATTTATGTTCCATTCCTATATATGGATATTCTTGAAACACTTTGTCAAACAACTTGCATGTACTGTATGTGTTTCCATGTCATGTATACATGTTTTATTCATCAACAACTTCAACATCTAGCATATATCTATAGAATATTATGATTTAATGCATATCCACAACATGTTAGGAAACTTGCATTCAAGCACAACCTAAGAGGACATTCAAATATGTTAAATGCAAGCAACAAGGATGCAAGTAAAGCTGTGAAGTTTCAATTTGAATTCACCAAGAGATTGGTACAAAGCTCTCATTTTAATGTAAGTAATGAGGAAGATGATAAAGGTTATGAAAATTTGGTTTTATACACAATAGTTACATTTGCTTAAAATTTTCTAAAACCTTTTCAACTAATTCATTTTCTGTCTTCACTATGTATGGTTTCAAAGATAAATCCATTTCGTAATTGCATGATAAATATTGAGACAAAGGAAAAATTTGTAACCCCACAAGCAATAAATAAATTCCATTGTACATATGTGAGTCACTGATAAATAAAGACACGTTTACAAATTTTGTGTTATTGTGCATGGAACTCCAAAAAAAAACATCTATATAAATTCTATGGTTTCAATTTCTATTTTAATTGTGATTTGGCATGATAGTAGGCTTACCACACTTGTGTGTTAATATGTATCCAAGGAGTAGAAGATTAGGATATTCCAAGGTCATGTACCACCTTGACACCCCTCACTTTGAAAGAGCGTAAGCCCTAGCAAGACACCTTATCTCCTCAACCAAGGACCAAACATGGTAAGTAACTTCTCATGTTGATAGCTTCACGATGCACCACTATAGAATATGTTAGAAAGCCTTAGGTTTCTAGTAAAAAATGGTTCTTAGTGGGTGGAACATTCGTGAACACCGTCGGCTACATAGACATCTCCTCGAAATTTGGAATTACCCTAGACTCCAAGGAAAGTCGTATGCTACATGCGTGGATCAAACTACAACTTTCGCTCATCAAATTTCTATAGTGCACTAAAAAATGTTGCTTGAGGTCGATCCCTTGGGTTCTCAATAAAGATATGTCCCAAGGTAGGCCTCCTACCAACAATAAGGGAAGAATCATGTGTTGCTATTTCTCATCACCCAAGATTGCATGTAGCACAAGGGAGAGGATGCGTAGACAACATGTCTTCATTTACAAGAAAAGAAAAGCAAATTAGAGGTATTTCTCTTCACCCAAGATCATACAAGGTGCAAGGTGAGAGGTTACGTACACTCCAAATTATAATACACGTCAAATAATTTGATTTTAAGGAAAAAAATGCAAATGTGATCTAATCTACCAATCAAGAAAGCATACAAGTTCAAATGATAAAATGTTGCATAAGGAATTGCAAACAATGTATTAATAGTTTGAAATATTGTCTTGGATCAATCAAAACCTACAACACAAATGCATTAGAAGTTATGAATAATTTGTCTTCCCCTAAATGAATGATGCATGGATATGTTAGATTAAACGATATACAACAATAGAAAACAGAGGTTAGGGTTAGATGAAAATCCAAAAATCAAAAAGTTATTGTTAGAAAACTGAGACCAAATATAACAGTCAAATGTGGAATTACAGGTACAGAGGCGGCTCTGTTTATCTTAGCAGACATGGAATGTTTCACAGATCCTGCAGCTCACGATTGACAAACATGGAAAGATTTTCAAGCATGGCTCTATTACTCTAACAAACATGGAAAAACCTACAAACACAAAAAAATGATCAAAAAAACCCTATACAATAAGAAAACAAACACGAGTAGATTATCAAACGCAACTAGATGAGAAAAGGCGGTCGTTCACGGTTGAAAATTTTGGAAAGATGTGCAAACACGACTATATTATTTTGAAAAATGTGAAAAAACCTACACAAGTGAAAGATTATCAGAAAAAACCCTACACAGTCAAAAAGAAAACTCAACCAAGTTGTCAAACGCAACTAGATTACCAAAGGTGGTTGTTCACGATTGATAGAGGCAATCATTCATGGTCATTCACAGATCTATAACACGTTAGCACCAGAAACAAAGAAAGCATAAAAAACTCAAAAGAATTTTGTTAAAACAGGGACGTGGGTCCCATCGAGTGTGCCAATTTGTGAAGTGGGAAAAGTGGAAAATGGAAATGAAATCAAACAAGGGTTAGAATTATCAAAACCCAAAACAAGAGAAGATCAAATCCCACTTACAAATGAAATTGAGTGCATAAATGGTTAGAAATAAACATATGGTAAATAAAAATCAATTCAAAACAAAGAAAACAAACCATGTGCAAACCTTGCATTCCATTTTAATGGTGACGATATGTTGGATTGCTCAATCGAGATGCTCCCATGATTGCAAAAGCATGAAGATGATGACCTAGATGATGATAATTGCTCAAATGCTCAATGATAATGCTATGCTGAAGAATTCAAAGTTTTTAGGTGTATGATAATGAAAGAATAAGGCAAGGCAATTTGAGAATTGTGGGGGATGATTTTTGGGGTTCTACTAAGGAGAAGTCATCCACGAGTGTAATGATGTAGGGCGCTGATATGTTATCACTGTCAGGAAATGGATGGCCTCGAAGGTGGCAACACCCACATCATGAGGAGCCACTCCAAAGAGTATGTATAGTAGCAGCAATGGTGGGTTCTGCATACAAGAATTCTACGGAGATAGGTGTGTGGAAAGGCATCTTGGAAGCATTATTAATAACAAATAGCAACCTCCATGATAATGGAGTCTGCATACTAATACCCGCAACCAATTTCTTCCTCTCATACTAAACATTGGTGCCCCTTTACAACGGTTCCCTTCCCTCCTTTTAATCGTGGTGAGCTTTGAAATATCATATAATTCTTATGAATATCATTGCCATAAACAATGGATCCCAATTCCAGCTTGAGTGACATTATTTTCTTTGACATGGACGATAGCCTCAACCACCTACTCCACCCCAATTTTCTATAATCGTTCTACATGGATAAAATGGTCACCATGGTGATGCTTCAACATTCACTCAATCACAATCAACTCACTTAATGAAGGCCCTAGCAGTAAGATGCACTGCGAGCCCTTGCATATTGCATGGAAGGTTGTCAAGTAAGGCTACCTTGCCAATGGTGAATAGACTAGAAATTCCCATAGTTGATAGTTAAATTAAGAAGGCAATGATCCCGTCTACTTTGTGAATGAACCCGCCCTATGGCACATGACTTAATCAATCGTAACCACAACTCCATTTCATCATTCCTTTATCGTAAGTTTAATCTCTCATAGGCCTTAAAAAAGCTTCCAGTTGAATATGGTGACCTTCCAATGTGATAATCTCAATCTCTCTAATGTATTGAAATCCTACGACATAGATGCGAGATTGACGAAGTCCAAGATGCACAAAAGTCAACGAGGAAAATTCCTTCAAGAGAGACATCCATGGAGGTTGTGGTTCCCGCAGAAGAGGACTCCATTGGGTATGGGGAGTTGCAGACTCCGCAAAGTCATCATACATAATAAACAAAGGGGAGACCATAGAGTGAAAGTTTTACTGCACGTCACTGACCCTCCCCAATAATCAACACTAACTTAAGACTTGACCCTGACACCACACTTGGATGGAATGATGCAAAAGTTAGAAGTAAGAATTTCAACTGCGGAGAAGTTGTCAGGGAGGACCTTTATAAGCAATGAGGTATCCTGCGGCCTCCTCAAAAAAGAAGTCCTATGAGATCCAACGCAGGGAACCAACTTGAAGATGCAACTAAGAATACTATTTGGGAACGACCGAGTGAGTGATGACTGTATACACCTAAAAATGGTCAGGATTATCCAATTAATTAAATACGATTTATTTGATTAATTAATCTTTTATTCTTCTACTATTAAATAAATAAAAATATTTATTTATATAGTTCATATTTTATTTCTTCTAAATTCTTCTATTATTATAATCTTAATTAAATAAGCAAATTTAAATACTTTGTTTTATTTAATTATTATTATCATTATCGAATTCTCCTATTTTAAATACATTATTCTACTTTAATTAAATAAACAAAATCACTTACTTTGTTTTATTTAATTAATCACTTTTCCTCCACATTTAATTTAATAAATAAAGCTCCTATAGTTTATTTATTTAGATTAATATCTTATTTTTCTCCTAATTTGAATAAATCAAATAAAATATTCAAATATTCTCCAAATCCTCCACCTCATCAAATCTCAACAATAAAGTTGAAACATTCAATATAATTAAATATTTTCCAAAACCAATTCCTGACTATTCATGGAAATGGCTGTGAAAGCTGTCACAGGGAAGTTTCTTCATAATTCTCTTCTCCTCTTCTCTTCCTATCCTCTGGCTTGATGTTTTTGTGGGGAGGAACAATCTCCATGGAAATCTCAGAAGTCTTCATCTCTCACCACTCATTTCTTCAGAAGAAATCTCAGCCTTTGTTCTTGTGCCCCTTCACAAATATGTTGTCGTGAATCTATAAATACAACCATTTGCAATGGGAAATGGATCCTAACTTTTGTAATCTTACTCTGCAGGTATTTTCAAGCATCCAGGCATTCAAGCAATCAAGAATTCAAGCAATTAGGATCAATCATCAAGCATAATCAAGCATTTCAAAGTTCACAGTCATGGCTACACTTACAGTAGTTTCTTTATCATAGTTTTACTGTAGAATCATCATAGATTCATATAGGAATTGAATTAGCTTAAATCTCATTCTTTAAGTGTCATTTCAATAGTCAATATGTTTATTAAGATCTGAGAGCAATTTGATTAAGAGAAATCTTTAGAGATAGAGAGCAATAGGACAATTTCAGAGGTTCTTGCTTTTAAATTAGTTTATTTGTGTTGAATCTTTGTTGCAATGTCTTATTTAGAAGTGTAGATGCATTGTTATTTGTTTTTCCTCATTCTCCTGAGATCAAGCACTAGATGTATATAGTGAGCTTATGTTATATGTCAATTCTACTTACGATAGATATTCCTCCCACTTAGTGGGCTGATCCATGGCATAAATTCTGAGCATGTCCTCCATAACTTGGTTAACTCTTTTGGTTTGGTTGTCCATTTCAGGGTAGTAAGTCGTACTAAAATTGAGTTTTGTTCCTAGTGTGTCCATAATAGAGGTTCAAACCTAGAAGTAAACAACTTATCCCTATCTGAATTATTACCTCAGGCATCCAGTATAGCCTAATGACTTCCTTTATGAATCTTTTAGCCAAAAGTGGGGCATCATCCTTCACATTGCCTAGTATGAAGTATGCTACCTTGGTTAGTTTATCAACCACCACTAATATACTGTCATGTTGATGTCGATTTTTAGGCAATCCCATCACAAAATCCATGGAAATTACCAACCACTTATGTTGTGGTATATCATGAGGATATAGTGTTCCCACAAGATGATAGTGTTCCCACAAGATGATAGTGTTTTTCCTTAACTTGCTGACATTCAAGGCATTTGGTGACATAGAAATTTGTTTCCTTTTTCATTCTCAACCAAAAGTAATGAGTTTTTAGGTCCACATACATTTTAGTCACCCTTGGATGTGCTTGATAAGGCACATTATGGCCTTTTGTGAGAATTTTCAATCTCAAACCACCCTCTTCCAGCACATAAATTCAATTCAAATAATGCATAATTTCATCATCTCCCACATGGAACTCAATTAGATTAATCCCTCATTGTACTTCTAACCTCATTTTCTAAAAAAAGGGATCTAGTTCTTGCATTTGCTTGATCTTTTCAGGGAGTTCAAACTTCAGCTGGGAGATTGTAGCTAGTTTAGCCCTTCGACTTAAGGCATTTGCAACACGGTTTTCTTTTCCTTTAATATATGAGATATCTATCTCATAGTTGCTTAAGAATTCCAACCACTTTTTGATGAGCATTCAAATCCAGTTGGGTAAACAAATATTGAAGTCCCTTATGATCAATGTTCAGCGTGAAGGGTCTTCCTACCAAATAATGTTTCCATACAGTTAAGGCGTGCATGATTGTCACCAACTCCAAGTCATGGGTGGGATAATTGAGTTCATGATCCTTCAATTTCCTAGACTCGAAGGCAATCACTCACCCACTTTTCATTACCACTTCACTTAGCCCATCCAATGAAGCATATGTCCAAACTACAAATTCTTTATCCAAATCAGGGACTTGCAAAATTGGTCCAATGGTAAGAGCTTCCTTCAACTTTTGGAATGTGGCACAATGTCACATTTTTATATCCATTCAAACTTCTTTCCTTTTTGTTGAAGGGAGGTTATGGGGTCAGCTATCTTGGAGAATTTCTCTACAACTGTCGATAGTACCCTGGAAAACCCATGAAGCTTCTTACTTTGGTCATAGTTTTAGGAATAGGCCATTCTACAATTTCTTGCACCTTGGTTGGATCCACTACAATTCCTTGGGATGATATAAAATGTCCCAAATAGTGCACTTTAGGCTAAAAGAAAGAACATTTGGACAATTTCCCATATAATCTATGATCTTTCAACCTTTTCAAGACTATTCTTAAATGCTCCTCATGCTCTTGCAAATTTTTAGGGTAGATTAAAATGTCATCTAGAAACACTAGCACAAATTTGTCCAAGTAGTCATGGAAAACTTGGTTCATGAGACTCATGAAAGCTAAGGGGGCATTGGATAGGCCAAAAGGCACCACCAAAAATCATAATGGCCATACCTAGTTCTGAAGGTTGTCTTTGGAATATCTTCTTCCCTGATTCTTAATGGGTGATAACTTGACCTTAAATCTATTTTGGAGAAAATAGAAGCTCCCTTCATTTGATCAAATAAGTCATCAATTCTAGGTAGGGGATATCTATTTTGAATGGTTACCTTGTTCAACATTCAGTAATCAATGTACAACCTTAGTGTTTTGTCCTTCTTCTTAATGAACAATGTTAGAGCTCATCAAGGAGACACACTAGGTCGTATCAAGCCTTTCTCCATTAGATCTTGCTACTACATCTTAATCTCTTGTAATTCAATAGTGTTCATTCTATAGGGGGCTTTTGAGATAGGCTCAGCCCCTGGAACTAGATCTATTGTGAATTCCATCTATTGCTTGGGAGGCAGTCCTGAAAATTCTTCAGGAAAGACATCACGGTACTCTTGGAGAATGGGATAGTCTTCAATGTTAGGTGTAGGATCATCACTACCCTCTTCTACCTTTACTAGATAAATTTTACTACCCTTTCTCACTGCCCTTTTCACTTGCATGGTTGAGATCATTCTTACCACCACAGGTCTCCTAATCCCTTGAAGAACCATTGACCTCCCTTGGTCATCTAGATATTCGATCTTTTTGTTGTAGCAATCCAACTTGGCTTGGTGGTTTTGGAACCAATCCATCCCAAGGATTAAATCAGATGACCCTAATGGAGTGACCCATAGATCCACCTTGGTCCTCATAATCCCTAGGTCAATTTCATCTCCTCACAAGCAAGATATGATCTTTTATGTCTTACCCGACCCAAACTCAACCTCCATCTCCTCTCTTTTAAGACTCTTATGATCAATTTTACATTTTGAATAGCATGGGAGGAAATAAAACTATATGTGGCTCCTAAATCTTCCAGAATAGAAATGGGTTGGTTGAGAAGTGTACCTTGAAGTTCTATTAGTGGAGCTTGTTGATATGCTTGACAATTATCCATGACTGTATAAATTCTGGTGGTGGGTTTGGTGGTTTTGTTTGGATTCTTGGGACACTCACTCAAATAATGATCACCTTTGCATGCCCAACATCCACTCACCAAACCTTTTTAGTCTTCCTTGCCTCTCTAGGAATCACCTTGTGCCTCATGCCTAAATGATCTTTGTCTTTTGTCTCCTTTATCCTTTTGACCTTCTGACTCATGATTTTCCCTATAATTTTGACCCCTCTTGGTCTGTTGAGAAGCCTTTCCTTTAGATTTAGCTTCTTGATTACCCCTCTATTTATTATCGGAGTGGTTAGAGGAATATGGATTTTGTTTGCGTTCCTGCTTGCTCTTATGCTTTTCTTCATCAACTAAAGCTACCTCCACTGCATGGTTTAAGTTTTTAGGTCGAGTGAGCTTGGTTGCATATAAAACATTCTTATTCAATCCCAAGATAAACATGTTCACCCGATCCTCTTCTTCCTTCATATAAGGCACATGACAGAGTAAGCTCATGAATTTAGACTTATACTCGGCTACCGACATTCCCCCTTGGCACAATGAATGGAATTCAGTCATTTTTTTGTCTCTATGATGAGCAGAAAGGTACTCCTTGTGAAACCACTTAGTGAACTTGTCCCAAGTTAGTTGACTGATATCTTATGCAGTTTTTTATTTTTTCCAAATGTTCCCACCATAGCGGGGCTTCTCCTTCTAGGTGATAAATGGAAATCCTAGCCTTGGTGTTGGCCCTTAATTCTATCATCCCAAAATACTTGTTCATTTCTATGAGCCATGCTTCAGCAGCATCCCCACCCTAGCAGTCCCATCAAACTTAGGGGCTTGCACTTTCTTCAATTCTTGAATTAGTGGGTCTTTTCTCTCTTCTTGTTGTGACTTTAATTGAGAGTGACTATAGGTGCGAATTCTGGAGCTGCTCTTATGTTCCTGACTTGTATTCACATTGTACTTCCTATCTGACTCTTCAATTCCAATGCCAGTGTTGTGATTGGTTCCTAGGCTGGTGTTGTGGTTAGTGCCTTGCTCCTTTTGCCTCATTAGTTCTTCACTTTGATGCTCCTGTGATGCTATTTTTTCACGAAGTGCATTTAATTCAGCTTGCAACTCTTCAGGTATGGTAGGAGGTGGAGACAATGCACCCCTAATTGCGCGCAACATTTCAGCGAGGCTAGGGCTTGTTCCCCTCCTCAAAGTTCTCTTCATTGATTTAGATGGGTTCTACAAGGGAAAAGAGAGTGTTATTTAAGTTTCCTTGTCATTTTATTTTAAATCTTGTCTTGAATCATATTTAGAATCAAGAAGAAATTCATACACAACATAATATTATGAGATTAAATATTCCATTCACATTCACCATAACACCTTGATTTTTAAGCATATATAAGTCTATATATATCATTAATAGTTAGCAACTTTTACAAAAAAGCTAGATGATGTTTATTTAGTACTAGTTCATCATCTCTTACATAGTTTCAATTACAGAGTAGGTGCCTCCTCCTCTTCAGGTTCTTCCTCATCTGAGGTTCCCATAGTTACAGACATATTAGCATGGAAATGATTGTATTCTGCAATTTCTTCCTTAGAGAGGATTGGATCATTACGTCCACAACCAAAAGGGAAGTCCCTAATAGCTAAGGGTTTGGTTTTTGGGTTTTCTCTTGAGCATCCCTTTGGTGGTTCATGACTATCATATGATTTGTCCATTTGCTTTCCCTTATGGATTTTCAATTGCTTCATAGTCTTTGCCAATGGCTTTGTGTCAGACATGGTTTCAGTTTTTTTTTTTGGCCATGCGGTAGTAATGGTCTTGGATCCTTCTAGGTTATTTCGTTGGGGATATTTTTTTGAGGCCTTCTTCTTTCCCTTTCTTTGCTTCCCTTGACCCATGAATTTCATTACCAAATGGTCATGTTAGTTCAAGAAAAGAGAGAGAGCACCTAGGTCCTAGTGTCAATTTCTAGGCTCTGATACCAATGTAAAAACAACCCCAACGAAGAAGAGAATTTTGCACAATTTTTTTTCATCATCATGCAAAAATGATTACATAGAAGGTTAGAATCATACAAACATTAATGGAGAACAACTTAAGTAGTATAATGTTGAATCATGTCAATTACATAATTTCATTAGCACCACTTGTTACCTTAATAAAGAAGGCTACTAACTAGATTGTTCATACCTTCATGATGGTGAATCGTTCAATCTCCAAGCCCTACTCAATTCGGTTGTGGTGGGGTGAAAATTGATCCCAACCAAGCAGATTCAACCCTATCCACCCCTCCAAGCGGATTATGTGGACCATTGTGAAAGAGAGAGTTGTCATTCCAACCCCTACGCTTATGTGCAGATATGGCATCCTAGAGACCCTCTTCTCGAGGTGTACCTAGCTATGATAAGCTTATAATTCCTTTAATAACTATAAGGATTACATCGGGAGTTAATTCTACCTACTTCGGCTTGTTGGGAATCCACCTTCCTATTGTCCATTTATCAGCTAAGCAACCAAGGGTAACCATTGTTGGCATAAATGCTCCTAGACTAATGACCATCTCGAGCATAGTACTGCTTCTAGACTCATGTCCATCTCGAGCATAGTGCTGCCTCTAGACTACTGTCCATCTCGAGCTTAGTGACACCCCTAGACCACTGTCCATCTCGAGCTTAGAACCACCTCTAGATTATGGTCCATCTCAAGCATCATTTTTCCTCTAGTCTTTTATCCATCCCAAGCCTAGTACTACTCCTAGACTAATGTCCATCTTGAGAAAGTACTATACCTTAGCTCAAGCTTAGCATTAGACTAGAAGCAGGTTCCCAACCCAAGCTTAGTAGATTCCATCTAAATTGCAGCCATGTATGACAAAATCACTTTCCGTCCTATTGGAAGGAAAGTCCTAATTTATTCTATCCTTCAGGAATGATCCTAATGCATGGAATTGTAAGGGCTACATTCTCATAATGCCACTAGAGGATTCAATTAATTAAGGATGACTTCCCTACCAATCAACTGATCATAACAGCTATAAACACACAGATGGATGGATGTCCTATCGGCCTACTAGGTGAATGGTAATGAGTGGATTTTCCTAAAGCCCGTTTCTAGCATATTTTCCATTTATTCGCACAGAATTGACTAGCACCTTTGTTTGAGAAAATCAGTCCCAAAGAGTCTAAAAGAAACATTATTCAAGAGTGGATTACAAAGATAATTATGGATTATTTTTTATATATTTTTTTATATTTTCCCTCAAGGAGATTGTTAGCTTTTGATGGATGCAATTTCAAGAAAATTTTAGAAATAAATCATGCTTTTATACAGTCTTAAAAATGTATTAATGGTATCTTCAAGTTGTTATCTCGATTTTGTACCTAACTGCTTATTACTAGCTAATCTTGGAGTGCCAAAGATAGAATATATAGTCCAGTCCAAATTTCACAATTTCCTTTTAACTTTTACACTACACAACTCAACAACTATAAGACCTAATCATTACACATTTCTAGCTAATACTGTTTGTAACAAAAGCATGCTTTTCTAGCTATGTCCCGTTGTATACTATATGCAACATATTATGTTTATAGCCTTGATATGCAACATCAAAACCAACCTTAGTTTGTATCAACAAGCGACAACAACAACCAAATTTTTCCCAACAATAAGCTTATGTACAACCAAGTGTATGTGGCAACAAGATGTATCATCCATTTGTATGTAACTTGACAAGTTTGACACAACAATATGTTTATACAACAAAGTATAAGTGACAACAAGATGTATCAGCAACATGTTTGTAATAGCAAGATTGTCACAAAAATATGTTTATACAACCAAGTATAAGTGACAACAAGATGTATCAGCAGAATGTTTGTAACAACAAGATTTTCACAACAATGTGTTTATACAGTGGGCTTATGTTATACATCTAGTGCTTGATTTCAAGAGGTTGTGAAAACACTACGTCCTTAGTAGTTGTCTCCCTACCAAGAACATAATATTTCCATAGCAGCCTAGTGTACGTTATGTGGTTAGCATTGTGCACCAAAATAAAGCACTAGTGTAGGTTGGTACATCTAGCCATCATTAGTTCATCTTGTGGGGAAAGTATGCTACCACACTACTAATATAAATAGTGGAACTATAAGCAAATATATTGATGTTAATGGTTGCCCACCTAAAAATTCCCAAAGCAGAGTTTTGATGGGCTTGAAAGCAAGTCCACAAAAAAAATCCTTTACTAGGTTGTGTTCTACCAGTAAATCAGATGTAGAAGAACACAGTTATCACATTTGTACAATCTTTATTCTACACTACACCTACAACAGAGTGGAGACAATGTAAGGGAAAGAGATATGATTCAAGTAATTTTTCCTTGAGCCATGACTATTTGTAGTTTGGTTGCAAGTTGTTTTATATTATATAAATTTGGGTAAAGCCCCAACAACATAAACTCAAATAGACACTTCCTTCTTAACTTGCCTTCCGATATTCATATTAAGATCCAATGGTAAGTGAATCATGGTTTATCCAACACTATAAATATTTTCTAAGAATTTGCAAACAAAAGTTGAATATACTAGGAAGCACCTCTTGTTTTTTTTTCCATTAATTTATTTTCTACGAAAAACTCAAGGATAAAGGGTTTTATAATAATCTATAGTAGCATCTATAATCCTAGCATTATAATGATTTTAGATCCAAAATAGAACTTGAAAAGCTAGGGTTCTATGTTATAAATTATTAACTGCTTAGAAAGAAAGGAGCTTAAAACCTGAGTTGAGATTTCCTGGTGAAGGGGTTGCAACAATATTGGAGAATGCCCTAGCCGCCTTCAATGCAAATCTCCTTCCAAATCTTGTCCTCCTCTAGATTCAACTCGTTTCCCTTCACTCTCTTCTCTCTCTTTTCATTGCTCACCTACAAGTTCTTTTGGATCATTGGGGAAATGCCCCGTGTACTATTGCTTAGGTGCCCACTTCGCCCACCTCCTCTCATGGTCGGTCACCATCTCGGGGCTGGTAGCGGAGTGGTTCTGCGCGCCCCTACTCTCAGCCTCCTCTTCGGCGAGATTCTCGCCCTCCTTGGCAGACCCATTCTCCTCCACCATGGGCTAGCCAGGGGTGGCCCTCTCATGGTGCTTCGAGGAGCAGCGGTTGTAGTTCTGGGTGGCCCTCTGATGACACTCCTGCCTCTGGCTCTGGTTGGCCAAACTCTAGTAAAAGCTTTCCATGGTTTGTGCTTGCAATCTTGCCTCGACGCGAGGAAGATAAAGAAGTTGATGATGGTTGTGGTCCTCCTCCTGACGTCATTCCAGACCCTACTGATGTATGGGGGAAGAAAATGGAAGACATAGGCCCTCCTGGCTCTGTTGGCACTACTTTGGCCGCTTAATGGCCTTTTTTATATATTTGTAATCATGGACTTCTGGGCTCAATCCATGTGACTGGTTGATCTTTTGGATTTTTTGGGCTTTTCCCATGTGACTCTCAGGATGTGTCTTCTTACCACCCACCTATTTTTGTGAATATGTATTTTAATCTTTAAATTAATATAGATTAGTGCCTATTCATCAAAAAAAAAATCTCTGCCCCAAATGAGGCATCGCCAGATGTTATTAAGAAGGGTTGGGTGAGGTTTTCCATGGCGTGCCCTTTGAGTTTCTTCCTGCCATTTGTCCCATTGCAGGGGGTCACCAGGCTTCATTAAAAGATTTGATGTCCTCTTTTATGACTATGCTTCCTCACCCAAACATGCTCCTTGCTCTCCTTGTTCGAGGACTTCTAATAGCCTCCCTGCACTGTTGTCTTTGTTGCCTTCCTTTTCGGTGAAAGCATCTCCTCCTTTTTTTGTATCCTTCTCTTTGCTTTCCTACTTTGCTCAATAATAAAACTTATTTCATTTTTTACATAGTTCAATAGGGTTTGTTTTAATCGCTCTTTATTTTATATTTCATGAGTATGGAAATTATTATGATGTGCTTGCCACAAATTGTTTTTATTTTATTATTTGTAGCTACCCATTATAGTTTATTATTTTCTTATTTAACTTTTTTTTTTACTTTTATGTATTTATTTATTTTTAATTTGTCTTTTCATCATAGAACTTTAATAAATTTTCCACTTAAGCATAGTTAAATAGTTGAAATATTTTAAGTGAACTTGATGGCTATACTTAGCCGGAACAAATGATTATGGCAATATTATATATATCAAAATCCTTGGTAGATTGAACCTCGGGGCGACAAAAACCACGGGCAAGGTCTAACTCTAAAATGACATACCGTTATCTTTCTCTCAACCAACGGAACCACATAATCTGCCTTAGTTTGCACCCTTGGTATCTACATTCAACGACAATCCTCACACAAATACAACAACCAAATCATTAATCCACGTTAATCCAAATATTTCATACTTTAAATTAAAACAACATAATAAGATTGATGATCACATTTAATAACAGTAACATCAAGGGTATTTAACACACACACACACACTGATAAATATATCCACACATTAGAGTCTAAAGTTCCACCCCTAGTCCAAATTACATCAAGGCTAGGCATCATGCAAAATAATTATCAAGGTATTGAGGGGTTATGACAATGATTTCTTCCTAGTTCTAGGTACAATATTGGGCTTTTCCCTAGTCTTGGACATGGGCTAGGGCTTCTACCTTGTGTTGGAACATACCTTTATGGTGACATCTTCATATTAGAATAAACTAAGATTTTATTTACAAGATCAAATCAATCTCTTAGCTCCATCCCGTTATTATCAAAATTCGTAGTGTATTTTCCTCCAATTTCTCTTTTATTTTTCTCACACTATATTTTTGTTGATTTAACAAAAGCTTTGTTATTTCCCACCTATTTGTTCACATTGATAATAAATGTCCATATCAAAAAGTAAAAAACTTGGAGTCATTTGAATCCAAAGAATTTCTTTCCATATCTAAACTTCTCATGAGTGTTGGGTGTAACCCTTCCTTACAATAAATTCCCAAGCTTATAATTTCATAAAATTTGGTTTGTAACCTCCCAGGATAATTTCCATCTTGATTCCAATATATCATAGAAAAGGATACATTTGTTTTGTCATCTTTGTCATTTTGATATTCTTAAACTAAAAATATGATTGATCATACATGCGTACGGTATGGGTGATCTTATTGTTTGCCCTAAAATATGGCACTGAGTCTCATCAACATCAACTTGACAAAGAATTTGTGAAGAAGATCAATCACACTTTTCACGCCCTCCACCTGCTTCTCAACTACTTCCAGCAGTTCCCATCATCAGGCATCCAAAGATAATGATGG
This sequence comes from Sequoia sempervirens, assembly GCA_007258455.2. Lineage (NCBI taxonomy): Eukaryota > Viridiplantae > Streptophyta > Pinopsida > Cupressales > Cupressaceae > Sequoia > Sequoia sempervirens. Next base: position 816,333,047 of record VDFB02270651.1, read on the forward strand.
CACTCGGTTTGTAATGCGCAAACAATTCTCACCATAAAAAGGATCGTGCTCCACCAGGCTGCCAACGACGTTCTTGTTGTAAGAGAAAAGATAGTAACTAAAATCTTGACTAGTTCACTGTTTACTCTTTGCTCTCATTTTGTCTGCTGAGAGTTTTGTATTTTGGAACTGGGTTTACTCCTGGGGTTCAGATCAGTATCAGACAATTTTTTTTATCTCTGCTTATATATTTACTAGCCCTTGCACCACTCGGGTGCAGGATTATGTCGATAGAAGACTATATAAAAACATAACTAACAATTATCTCAAAATTATGTACAAATCGTATTGTCTATCAAAGATACTGATGAGAAAAAATGGGCAGTTTGGAGGAAAAATTTAAGAAGCCTTACCATAGCAAACCAAAACCAATCTCCCTACAGCTGCTTCAATCTATAAACGAAAAGTGAATCTGAAAAACTCTGGGTTTTAGGGCTCATGAAAATCCAATTCGATTTGGAGATCTCCATATTAAATGCGGGTCACATGATATCTGATTTAATTCAATCCAAAAATTGAAGGCAAACGCATGAAGTGAGAACAGTAAACAACCACAGACAAATTGTTTTCTAAAGAAGTTTTCCAGACACAGACAGTTTTGCGGCGTGAGACAACTGATGAAAACAGTGATTAGAAAGAGAATTCCCAAGAAAATCTAGATTTGGATCATTACTTGCAGCAAATTTTACATTTAGGCCATTGTATAGTTGCTTGTTATATGCAAACACTTTCCCAGGTTTGTGAAGTTAGTCATTCTAGGGGTTGACTAAGGAAAAGGTGAACCTTTACAATTTAGCAATTTTCCCAAGATCTTTCTAAATACTGTCATCCCTTATACATCAATAGATAGAAGGAATTGCATTGAACAAATCACAACAATTAGCATTGGGCCACATGAGAACCACACCCTAGAGAAAATATTTTTGTTCCACAATATTGAAACCAATTTATGAGATTGATCGATCCACAAAGCTTTATGTCTACCCGTAGTCTAAGGACAATTTGCACAACAAGGTCATTTATTTTCTATATTGCAACAAATTGATTTGAAAAATAATTGAAATTCATATTCTGTCTTGATCAAGAACTGCCTACATCTTCCCTTTACATTTAATTTCAAGAATAGCACCGATTATACATTTATCCTTTCCAAATACTTTAAATTAATACATATTCTAGTTATACTTATTTTGTATGCATCAATTTCATTATGTGAGAGCATCATATTACAATCATATACATAAAAAAACAAAGCATAGTCAACACATATTTAAAAAAATTAAAATTTTGTCAAAGTAAAAACAAAACAAAAGAATTATTAAAATAGTGAATGGTGAAAAAAGTAAAACTAATCTATTTCAAATAATAATAAAATCTTATTAAAAAACCATCTGAAAATTACAAATTTTATAAAAGAATTGCAAACCACTCTCAAAATAACAATTAAGTGGTTCATTGAAGAAATTATTTAATCAAATACAATATTACAACTCTCCTTAATAGTATGAGGCAATGATTCTTTCAGTTTTGGAGAACAACCTACCAAAACCATCTTTTTCATCCCTTTGAGATCTCCCAAACTTAATGGCCATTCTTCTAACCCAGAACAGTGCCTCAAATCTAACTCTTCCAAATTTTTGAGTTGCCCAAAATTAGAAGGCAACTCTTTCAAACCCGAACAATAACTCAATTGCAAAGTTTTTAGGGAAACGAGATGCTCAAAGCTCGAAGGCAATACACTTAATGCAGAGCAGTCATATAAATTCAGTGATGTCAAATTGCTCAGTTGCCCAATGTTTGAAGGCAACTCTTTCAATTCATGGCATAGACTTAGACGCAACTCTTTTAGATTGTTGAGTTGTCCAAATGTAGAAGGCAATTCCCTCAAGAGATGGCAACCTCTTAAATATAATTGCTCTAACTTTGTTAGCTTTTCCAGTCCATCTGGTAACCTTTCCATATTTTTCAAACCATATAACCTTAATTTTACAAGCGAAGAATCTGGAGTGACTCTGGCAGGAATTTTAGGATATGCAACTCTGGTCTTTGAAGAAGCATTCATCTTTCTGAGGTTTAGTGAGGTCATTTCCCGCAGGCTGGGAGGAAACTGCAGATTTGCATAACAATTATGAAAAAGGTTGTCGAGTTTCATTTTACAATCTAATGGAAGCCGATGAATATTATAAATATGGTCTGAACAGGGCAGATCTTACCTCATTAAAACTCATTCCTGGCATGAGTGGGCCCCTGTATATGGAGAGATGCTCGAGTTTCTCGAACTCCATTGGTAAATCAGGAATTGTACTTGCAATTTGGAGGTATCTAAGTTGTTTGAACGGTTTATGACATTTTCCCCTGAATGTTATCTGTGATCCTTCATAAGAGAGCACTCTTAACGAATTGCTCATCCACTGCAGATGATCATCATTGATTTCGATTGAAGGGTGCTCATTTTTTGCAGTAAGAAAGATGCCTCTTAAATTTTTTAGCTTCTGCACGAAAAATAAGCAAATATATTACAATGATTGTGAATAACCAATATATTTTGTTAATGTTGATAGCAAATTGTAAGTATGACATACCTCTTCATCTTCCAAACATTTCACTAAAGTTTCAGGATCTGTGATTCTGTTTTGCTCTGACATCTTTTTCCCTCTCGCTTGAACTATGTCATGAACAATCACACGGCCATCTTCAGATGTCTTGATGAATGCGGCATCTTCAAGAGCTCTAAATTCCTCCTCTCCAACTATGTATGCCACTTCTTCACTTGGCCAATAACAAAACAAGGATGTGATATCTAGAAAAGCTTCTTTAACAGGCGGTAACAATTTGTGGTATACAAAATCAACCATTCTGTCACTGATATCTTCCTCTTGCACCACCTCCCCTTCTCTAAGCAACTCTAATACTATATTATTATTTGTATTTCTGCTACTGATGGCCAGTTGGGAACCAATTATTTCCAGCAGAAGCGGAACGCCACCACAAAACTTGACCAGAGCATCTATGTTGTTTTTATCATTGTACTCTGAAGCTTTCAACAACAAAATCTTTGTGGCCTCTGTTCGTGGAAGAGGACTCACCAAATATTGTTGGCGTTGGATATTCCTGTCGACAAAGATGTCCGTCTCCCGGAGATTTCGGGTAGTTACAAGTATTCTGCTCTTGGGTGGAAGGCAACTGCCCAAATCTGCAGGTAGAAGTTGTTTCAGATTTGTTTTGTTCAGAGCATTGTCAATGTATAGAAATAGAGGCTGATTAGGATTCTTTTTGAAGGAAGACCAGATCATTCCCTGACCTTGGTGACAGTCTGTCAATTTCACATTGTGGTGGAACAATCCATTCAAAATCTGTTGTTGAAGGATCTTAATATCATTGCTGTTACAGTTTTGTTCCATATGAATCCTGCAATGCCTATAACTTTGGAGGTCGATGTTGGCATAAACAGCATCAGCGAGTGTCGTTTTACCCATCCCTCCAAATCCATAAACAACCACAACTTGTACTGATGTATGTTGTGCATTCAAATCTAAAAGTCGGATTACTGTTTGTAGTCCACTCTGAATTCCGACTGTACAGTTTGTGGAAAAACTGAATTAGAATTTGTGGGGAAACTCAAAACATAACAGGAAAATATCATTAAAATTGAAAAACAACCTACCCGCCGGTTGGTATGCATAGAGTTCCTGTGACTGCGAAGCAATCTTTGTCAGTCTTTTCTCCATGTCAGTGACACCCAACAATATAAGGTCATCACGCAAACGGTCTATTTTGAGTTGGTAACTCTGTAGACTATCGGCATTGACTGAAGCAGTAAGAAACCTTCACACAATTCAAATATGGGATTTACATTAAATATGTTGATTTAAGAGACCCTAGACACAGGAAATAAAGTGATTCCAGATAAAAACAGAAACTTCAGCCTTGCTTGCATTTATATTTTATTAAAAAAACAGTTTTAGTTTGCTGTCTTATAAATCTTTTTCTAACTAAAATCCCTAAACATTTGCTACTCTAAAACATTTTGACTATTGAAATTTCTTATTTAAATTCATCCATTTTCATTATATCATACACTAGGCTACTACTTACCATTTCAACTCAAAATAGATCTAAATTATACATGCAGCCTTTCAAATAATTGAACTGACCTGAAAATTCTAGCAGTTGCAAGTTGGGAAGCACACATGGTGCATCCTACAACAATGCACTGGACTGCCTCGTTGAGTTTCTGCTTATGAACTGGCATTTGGTCATTCAACTGTAGAATTTGTTTGCCAAGTTGAAGTACCCTTTTCAAAATTTCGAGGCACTCAGTCTTGGTGTTGGACATCTGACTAAATCTCGCCAATACAAATCCAACCACAGAAAGTGCTGCTCCCACCGAATGAACTTTCCCAGCGCCTTCAAGCAAATCTATAACAATTCTCTCTATCTCTGCATTTGCACCAGCCACGGAATCTTTCTGTATGGAAAAATTCTATGAATATGTAAGCAAGCTATGGCAATCAACATCCACTTAATATAATCTATTTCCCAAATGTTTAGAGTTACAGCCATCCAATAATTGACAACTGGATACAGTTAAATCATATAAGAATGTTGGCACCAATTGATTTTATATTTTCTCAAATGGAAACTTTACCTTTTTATGAAATCTGTCAATGTTTTCCTCTATTATCTTCAGGAATGTTTGTCCGTCCTGGATATAAGAGCTTACAGCTGAACTAGATCCTTTTGTACTCTTCTCTCCCGACTGCAATGGAAAACAGTATATTTACACTCAATATTGTTAGAATAAATTAATTCTTGATTGTTCAGCACAGACCATCTGGTGACACGGTCGCTTACCGTTATCAAGAATCATAAATATTTCCAATCAAACTGTTATACAGCATATACTATAAATTATCATGTATGATGTTTATAGATATGAATACAACTAGCAAGGAATAATATAGCTCCAATTAACAGCCCTGCAATCTCTTGTCTAGTGTCCGGTGTGTAGTTTTTTCTTTTCCATGGTATGAAAGCCCTATAAAAATATTGGGCTGTGTGCAATACCACTCGTGTTGCTCATAGTACTTGTTTCTTTATGTGGCTTTGCTTGACACTTTGAGACTATGATAGTACTATTTGTTGGTTGGTTTGGTTGATTAGATAGTTTAGATTGTTCGATGACTATGCTACTTTATATGATGCTTCGGATATTATGATGACATTATTGTTACATTTGATTTGGTAATGTTTAATGTGATGCAGTAGTATATTATGATGCAGTAGATTAGAAATTATTCCATGATGATATGATGTGATTAGTATAGTTCAATAAAGCTATGTTATATTTGATGTGATAGTTGTTATTATGGTTGGTGAGGGGACAGTGTAGCACCACTCGTTTGCAAGCGCCCTACTACACTGCAAATCCTTCTCACAATGTGATGTATTTGATTATATGAATGTATGTTGTACACAACCTTGTCTGAATGTAGGAATTGCAGGAACAAAGTCTCAATTCCACCTACTCCGGTATGACAGGGCGAGCATCAAATCAACCCAACGGGCACGAAGTTGAAACAAAGATGACAAAAGTCACCTCGTCCCTAGTTGTCAACCCGTTTTGTGTCTAGTGGTATTGTGTGTCTTTGGCCTTAGTCACTTTGACTTTATATGTTAGATGTTTTGTGTGAGTGTAATTATGTTATTTATTTTATATTGGTGTTGTTGTATGATGTAAATTAAATAATTAAATAATTGAATAAATGTTAATATAGTCATTTGGAATAGTTTTATTATAAAATAAAAATATTAAATTAAATTAAAAGTCATATCATTTATTGAAGATAAATAAATTTAAAAGTGTAACTAATATTGTTTAATAAAATAGCATGTTGAGGATAAATAATGGAATAAATAATTAAATAAGTCATTAATGAATTTGTGACCTTTTAATACAATTAAAATGAACCAATGCATGTGAAGATTGCTAGAAAAGGAAACCAATGCATGTTGAGAATTTTTTTTATTTATTATGAAAATAATAGGGTTTTCAGACATGGGCATATTTTGACAGAAGCTAGGAAAAATAATAATACAGGATTTTGTATTTCTCTTTGGGGGGTTGAGTGAAAAATTGTCTCTTTATTGATTTTGGGAGAAAATTTTGAAGAACAAGAAAATAAAATAAAAAAAGGCTTGTAAGTTTGATTGAAAATCTGGTGGAGACGTCCTGTGGAAGAAGGAGGAGCTCTTCAAAAGAGGTTGGTTGGAGCCAAGAAAAGCTTTAGCAAACCTTCAGCAAGCGCAGGACTATACGTTCCATTCTATTTCCTTGATTTTTCTGAATCAGTAAAAATAAATAAGTTTCTTTGTGAAAAGGAAAATCTTCTAGGGTTTTAGTAATCTTCTCGGTAGCAAACAAATGAGAGAAATTTATTTTAATCTCTGCATATGTTCTATATTTTTACAATTTTGCTATGGAAAAGATTGATTCTCCTTTTTGAAATAAATGGGTTATATATATATATTTATACACTGGTGAAAAGATATATATATATATATATATATATATATATATATATATATATATATATATATATATATATATATATATGTATATATATAAATATATACTGTATATATATTACAGAGAAGAAAATGTTGTTTGTACAAAATATATATATACAGTGTGTATATATATAAATAAATATATATGTATAAATATTACATTTTTATTTTTGAAATTTTATTGGGTCGAGTCATATTGTAGACTGGCAGCGGCTTTAAGAAATCTGCATGCTGATTGGGGTGGTTGACCTTAGTCGTACCCCTCCCCAACCTTGTTATTGTTGGCTATGACAATCCCAAGGACTATTATAGTAGTCCTTTGGACTACTATACGCAGCAGTCCCTTGGACTGCAAGCGGCCGCACTTGCATATGGGGTTTCTTTCCCTTGTAAATATAAAAGTTGTTTTTATTATTATTCGTTTATATTTATATATATATATAAAAATATAAATGTATATATATATATATATATATATATATATATATATATATTGATATAAGTTTGTTACTATTTTTTGTCAGTAATAGAATCTTTCTGTAACAAAATAAAAACAAATAAACAGAATGTGTATTATATTATATATATATATATATAAAAATATAGACATGTAGATATATAGTCTCTTTATGATAATGAATAAATTTGTTCTGGGCAGTTGGCAAAACATATTTAATTACCCAGAATTATTACTAAGTCTATTGTTCAAACACTTTATTGGATTGGTGATTAAAATGTTATTGTTCAATTGTGAATGAAACTGAATAAATTGTTGAATTTGGGAGTTTGATTTTGTTATAGCAATGGGTGTAATTTATTGTGTTCTTTTATATCTTAGAATCATATAAACCAGCTTTAGTTTCTTGATTATCATCTTGGTTTTCTTGAAGTGGGAACCCAGTTGGTTTTAAGAACCTGTTTAAGGATGTCATGAACTTTAGGCTTCCAGAGGCTTGATTTTATTGTTGGTTGTTGTTTCTCATTTTATGTACTTTTGATATGGCAAGTTATTTGGTATCATTATTTTGAAAGGGTTGTACAAGACTTTATTCAGACTCTGATTATGTGTTTTTAGCGAGATGGATAATGCCTCGCATGTTTTATGTTGAGATTTAATGCTTTGCTTTATATGGTACAACCCTTGATTTTGATTATGTTTTGGGTCTCTAGCGAGAGTGGCTCTTCGTGGGGGTCGGCACCTCAAACAGGAGGAAGAGCACAGGATAACCCATGTAAGAGTTTTGCTTAAAAAGTGAAAACCTAATAAAAGAATATAGGGGGAAGGGTAGTAATAACATACAAGATAATCTTGGATACCTCGTCTATCCACTAGGGCTTTCACAGACTAATGGTAGACTAAGAAGGCCATGGTGGGCAAGGTCGTTACCTCGTCCTCATGAGAGGTTAACGGCTCCGCATGAGTCACCCTATGGGGTCGGTGCCTCAAGTAGGAGGAAAGTCCATGATAACCATAGATGGTGGTCAGTGCCTCAAACAACCTGGACCAACCAGTGCTTGGAGGAAGGGCTCAGGATAACCCATGAAGGACTATGTGATGACACTCTCCACTAGTTGCCCTTCTGCTTTTCTTTCTTGCTTGCCTCTGGAAGTGTGTTATGATTGTTGTCTTGGATTTATTTTGAAAGTGGATTATGATTGTTTCCTTCGATTTATTTATGATGTGTTCTACAGTCTTGTGTTCATTGTGATTTATATCTTGGTTGATCTTCATTTATGATCTATCTAATCTTGAATGTTACTATTATTGGAGTTACTATTTTTATGTCAATGTTACTGGAGTTTACTCTTGTTGGCATTCTTGGTCGTGGTCACTTCCTTGTCACCTCTGAGCATGGGGGGTGGGTTTTTCTGAAACCCACGTGGTTGGGTGGAACGTGCTACACACCTCGTTGAGTTCCCCATTAGCGTTCGTTGGCATTGTATCTTCCAGTTGGAGCTTGTACCTGATATTCATTATGTGTTTCAGATATTCTTTGTGTGATGTACCTATCCCACATGTATGAGAGATTTGATGTAACATATGTATATTGGCAGGTAATGTATTAAAAGATGATGTAATGCAAATACACCTTTTGATGAGGGCGCAACCCAAGACACAGAAAATAACCCACAAATAAGAGACTAATTTTATTATTCAGAGAATGGAGCTTCTTACATGTAGAGTATCTCAAATCCCCAAGTTCTACAATATATACAAGCTACAGAAAGCTACAGAATAACCCTTTCGCAATATGCGAGCTTGTCCCCCAAAAAGTTACCCAAAAATTAGAAAACCTGCCCATAAATAGAGCTCCTCATTTGTTTGGAGCCAAAACAACATTCAATTTGAGTTTAGGCGGTTTGGCGCCAAAAATTTACAACATGAAGTTCAAATTTCAAAAGAGCATTTGCAATGGTAACTTCTAGAAAGTGCACCAACTTCGCGAGGCCATAACTTTTGATCCAGGACTCCGATTCGAGAACCATTCAAACCGTTGGAAAGGTCTCGAAGTCAAGAACGTGCTCAAAATTTGTGACGCCGATTTTGGCAAGTTTCGGGGCCGATCCAGAAGCTCTAAGTGCCTCAAATCCCACTCGAAAGATTTTTAGGTGCAAATCTGGGAAACTAAAATTGCAATAACTTTCCACCCATGAACCGAAAATAAAAACCATAAATTGAGAATTTCATTATGACGAAAAGGGTATCCAAAAATGTAAAAACATCTGAAAAAATGATAAACTTGAAATTTAACTATTTTTGGGTGATGCAAGATTGCCCTTACACCACTGGATGCTCCTGCATCACCTTTATAATCATTCTTAGTTTATGAGATTGTATTATGTGATTTTTTTATGCTTATGATCATTGATGTATGGATGTTATCTCTTGCAAATGGTTAATAAAATGTCTATGATGGATGTAAAGTTGATTGAGATATTTATCTTTATGTTTTTCTATCATTATGTGTTGGGTTAATGCAATGTGACCTTGTATGCCCCAAAGGACTTAGTTGGTTGAGGTGTTTATTATGTTATATAATATTGTGTATTGGTATGTTAGATGATTACTTACCATATTTACCTTGTTAAGAAAAAAATGTGTTTTTTGTGGTTGTCCTTTGGGGTTTGCACGACGGGCGTTACAACTTAGTATCAGAGCCAAGGTTGCAAACTTTAGGGTCTCTAGGTAGTTTTTTCCACTAGGAAACCTTTGTGTTTGACTCTTGAGCTCATTTGTACCTTTATCTTGTTGTGCATAAATTTGCCTCGAGGTAGAGGACATGGCCAAGGAAGAGGCCGAGGTGGTGGTCGTGGAGCCAACCACTAAATTCCATGACCACCGAGTTCCCACAGTTCTAAGCCTGAGGAACAATAGAATCTTCAAAACAATCTATCAGGTGGTGGTCAAAATCTAGAACAGACTGGTTTGGATGGACAGTTGCACCACCTTTTGGGGGAGATTCTTGATCGTTTGGGACCTAGGCCAAAAGGGGAGCAGCAGGTTGAGAGAGAAAGGGAAAGGTCACCAAGGCAGAGGGAGATAACGACAGATCAAGATGTCATGCTAGCTTGTCATATGAGAGACTTGATGAGAGCTCGCTCGCCTACCTTCGATGGTTCTAGAGGAGGTCTAGAAGCGGAAACTTGGTTAATCGATTTGGAATGATGCTTTGTGATGCACCCCTATGGTAGCAATACCAGAGCTTGGCATGCAGTCATGCATCTATGAGGCTTCACATCCACTTGGTGGCAGCTGGAAGAGAAAAAGTTGCATTTGGATATCAGCATGGTCACTTGGGAGCTATTTCTGGAGAGGTTCAAGGCTTGCTTCCTCTCAAATCATTGGAGGCAACCCAGGGAAAATGAATTTCATGACCTTAAGCAAATGATGATGTCCGTTGAATAGTATGAGCAGCGATTCTATGAATTGAAGTAGTATGCAGGGATCAACCATGATGAAGGGATGTTGGTTCAGCATTTTGTTCGAGGATTAAACGCCTGCATTAGTGGTGGCATGCGAGTCTTCAAATCGAAGATGATGGAGGTTGTTGTCGAAAAGGCTCAATTGGTAGAGGAAAATCTAGCTATGGCCTTGGGTGGTCACGTAGGAGTTCAGATTGGCAGTGTGCTAACACCTAGATTTGGCTCTCACAGAGGACAGACACAAGCTATAGGATCCTCTAAGAACCATTATGCACCCTCAAAAGGGGGTCAACAGCAGCATCAACAACAGTAGTCACAGTCGAAGCATAAGAAATCTTCATCTCAGCAGGGCGGCAATTCTCAATTTCGTAAGGATCAGAACTAGAACCAAGCTCGTCAGGAGCAACCCACACCTAGTTTTCAATCAATGCCTAGTCAAGGAAGCTTCCAGAAGTCAAATGCTCCATTCGAGGGTAGAGGATTTGGTCGAGGTATTGGTTGCTACTCATGTGGGCAAAAAGGGCATATCGCTAGAGTGTGTCCACAAAAGAGCGCCTCAGGTTTTAATCAGAGACTAGCTGGGTCGGAGCTGACAGTGGGCGACACAAGAAGAGCTCACTGTTTCTTTGTGACTGTGGATAATTAGCAAGTAGACCACCAGAGCACCATCGTTGAGACTAAAGGTGTGTTGCATCACACTAGTATTTCCATACTCTTTGATTTTAGTGCATCTGATTCTTTTATATCTTAGGTTCAGTAGTTGAGCGATGTAGATTGGGGGCAACTAGGCAAGGCGTGAAATGGCAGGTTGAATTAGCCTTAAGGTCAAAGGTTATATTTGAGAAGCTTGTACAGGGTTGTAGTCTAGATTTAGGGGCATTGACAACCAAGGTGGACCTTTGAATCCTACCACTTGGCTCATATGATGTCGTCTTGGGTATGGATTGGTTGAGTGCACATTGTGCCATGATAAACTGTCATCGTAAAGCAGTGCGGTGTGTGGATGATTCTAGAAAGGAGGTGGTGATTGTGGGTATTCAAAGGCCTATCTCCTTGCGAATGATCTCTGCCATGCAGCTAAAGAGGTATTTCTGCCAGGGTTGTCAGCTTTTTGTAGTGTCACTGAGTGACCTTGAGTTAGAGGATAGTTGAGGGGTGTCATTGGATGATTACCCTCACCTGCAGAGTTTTTTTTTCGAGCGACATACCAAGTATGCCACCTAAACAGGGTATAGATTTTAGGATTGATCTAGTACCTAGAGCTGAACCTATATCTCGGGCTTTGTATCAGATGACGACGCAGGAACTTCAAGAGCTTCATCTACAATTGGAGGAGTTGTTGGCAAAGGGGTTTATCTACCCAAGTGTTTCCCCTTGGGGAGCACCCATTATATTCGTAAAGAAGGATGGTTCTCTTCGTCTATGTATTGATTATAGGCAATTGAACAAAGTAACAGTGAAGAACCAATATCCCCTGCCCAAAATTGATGATCTCTTTGACCAAATAAAAGGGGCAAAAGTATTTTCCAAGATTGATCTCAAATCGGGGTATCATCAATTGCGGATTGCAGAAGCTGATATTCATAAAACAACATTTCGCACTCGATACGGACATTACAAGTTCACGGTTATTCCATTCGAGTTAACAAATGCACCTTCAATCTTCATGAGCTTAATGAATGGTGTGTTCTGAATGTATTTGGATAGATTTGTCCTTGTGTTACTTGATGATATTCTTATTTATTCCAAGTCCATAGAGGAACATGAGGAACATCTAAGGCAAGTGCTAGAATGCTCAACGGACAATCAATTGTATTCCAACCTGGCAAAGTGTGAATTCTATAAGTCTGAGGTTCAATATTTGGGCCATGTGATTTCAGGTGAGGGAATTTCAATTGATCCTGCAAAGATTCAAGCCATTATAGATTGGCCTGTACCCGCTAATGTCTTAGAAATTCGCAGTTTAATGGGACTAGTAGGTTATTATCGGCGATTCGTCCAAGGTTTTTCAAGGATTGCACATCCTATCACCTCTCTCCAAAGGAAGGGAAATAAATTTCTTTGGTTAGATCAATGTCAATTAGCATTCTATACTCTTAAGGAAAAGCTAACCAATGCACCAATTTTGGCAGTGCCAAATCCTATGAGAGATTTTGTGGTATGTACAGATGCTTCCTTGGAAGGTTTAGGGTTCGTTTTGATGCAAGAAGGGCAAGTGATTGCATATGAATCTTGAAAACTTAAGGACCATGAACTGAACTACCCCACATATGATCTTGAGTTGGTCGTTTTTGTTCATGCTCTAATAAGATGGAGACACTTCCTGCTTGGGCATCGATTCGAGTTGCATACAGATCATCGTAGTTTGTAATATATCTTCACGCAGCCGAACCTGAATGCAAGGCAGTGAAGGTGGATGGAATTCTTGTACGAATATGATTTTGAAGTAAAGTATATTCAAGGAAAAGAGAATGTGGTGGCAGATGCGTTGAGTTGATGCAAGCATGAGATTTCTACAGTGTCTCACGAGGTTGATTTGAGGAGTCAGATCATCACTGCTCTCTCCTCGAACAATTGGTATCAAAAGGTGAAAGCTGAGGTTGATTCAGGCAGAGCCTTGGAAGGAAAATTTGTTGGCTACTTGCTAGATTCGGACAGTGCTTTGCACTACGCAGGTCGGATGTATGTACCTCCTGCAAAGGTTCTTCGCACCCTAATCTTGATTGAAGGCCATCGGGCACCTTATATGGCGCACCCCGGAGTTAAGAAAATGTATGTGGATCTGTGATCGCTTTACTTTTGGGTCAGAATGAAGCATGATTTCACTAATTTCGTGGCTAGGTGTCTTGAATGTCAAAGGGTAAAGGTTGAGCATCATCATCTGGCAGGTTTGTTGCAACCTCACCTTGTTCCAGAGTGGAAGTGGAACATTATCTCTATGGATTTCATTGTCGGCTTGCCTATGTCTCCCAGGCAGCATGATGCTATCATGGTCACCATTGATAGACTGACCAAGGTAGCCCATTTCTCTCTTGTTCAATCTTCGTATATGGCTTCTTCTGTAGCCAAGGTGTTCATGGAAGACATTGTTAGATTGCATGGGATACCACAAAGAATCATTTCTGACAGAGATCTGGTATTCACATCTACGATGTGGACATCTTTGCAGCAATCTTTAGGGACTCAATTGAATTTTAGTTCTTCCTACCATCCCGAGATAGATGGTCTGACTGAGAGAGTCAATCAGGTGCTCGAGGATATGTTTTGCATGTATGTCATGGACCAACAATCACATTGAGAAGATTATCTGCACTTGGTCAAGTTTTCCTACGACAATGGTTATCATAGTTTGATCGGCATGGCTCCTTTTCAGGCTTTGTATGGTCGTCCTTGTCATACCCCTTTAAGCTGGGATCAGTTAGAGGATAAGGTTCTTCTTGGACCTGAAATGCTTCAGGATATGGAACAGTAGGTAGCTCGCATCTGAGAGCATCTTGTAGTAGCCCAAGATAGGCAAAAGAAGTATGTTGATGCACATAGAGTTGATCGGTAGTTTGCAGTTGGTGATCAGGTGTTTCTTTGAGTGCATCTTTGAAAGAGCTCTATTCATTATGGAAAGGGTTCTAAGCTTGCGCCTCGCTTTGTAGGATCATTTGAGGTGTTAGAAAGAATTGGACCTGTTGCCTACTGCCTAACCTTGCCACCTAGTCTGTCGCGGATTCACGATGTTTTTCATGTTTCAGTTCTTAGGCCATATTATCCTGATGTTACTCATGTTCTTGATTGGAATGCTCTTCAGGTCGAGGACAGGCAGCTAGCTCTTGAGCCCATGGTCGTGCTGTAGCACAAGAGACTCACCCTCAGATGTAGGGAAATTGAGCAGGTGCGGGTCCAATGGGACCCCAATGATGAGACTTCAGTAACTTGGGAGGATGCCTCTCGAACTAGAGAATCTTATCCTTATCTGTTTATTGGCTTCCATGAGTAAGCCGAATTCTTGGGGGGGAGGATGTAATACCCCTCGTGTTGCTGATAGTACTTGTTTCTTTCTATGGCTTTGCTTGACACTTTGAGATTGTGATAGTACTATTTTTTGGTTGGTTTGGTTGATTGGATAGTTTAGATTGTTCGATGACTATGCTAATTTATATGATGCCTTGGATATTATGATGACATTATGGTAACATTTGATTTGGTAATGTTTAATGTGATGCAGTAGTATATTGTGATGCAGTAGATTAGAAATTATTCCATGATGATATGATGTGATTAGTATAGTTCAATAAAGTTATGTTATATTTGATGCAATAGTTGTTATTATGGTTGGTGAGGGGACAATGTAGCACCACTCATTCGCAAGCACCCTGCTACACTGCGAATCCTTCTCGCGATGTGATGTATTTGATTATATGAATGTATGTTGTACACAACCTTGTTTGGATGCAAGAATTGTAGGAACAAAGTCTCGATTCCACCTGCTTTGGTAGGACAGGGCAAGCATCAAATCAACCCAATGGGCATGAAGTTGAAACAAAGATGACAAGGAAGTCACCCCGTCCCTAGTTGTCAACCCGTTTTGTGTCTAGTGGTATTGTGTGTTTTTTTCCTTAGTCACTTTGACTTTATATGTTAGATGTTTTGTGTGAGTGTAATTTTGTTATTTATTTTACATTGGTGTTGTTGTATGATGTAAATTAAATAATTAAATAATTGAATAAATGTTAATATAGTCATTTGGAATACTTTTATTATAAAATAAAAATATTAAATTAAACTAAAAGTCATGTGATTTATTGAAGATAAATAAATTTAAAAGTGTAACTAATATTATTTAATAAAATAGCATGTTGAGGATAAATAATGGAATAAATAATTAAATAAGTCATTAATGAATTTGTGACCTTTTAATACAATTAAAATGAACCAATGCATGTGAAGATTGTTGGAAAAGGGAACCAATGCATGTTGAGAATATCTTTTTTATTTATTATGAAAATAATAGGGTTTTCATACACGGGCATATTTTGACAGAAGCTGAGAAAAATAATAATATGGAGTTTTGTATTTCTCTTTGGGGGGCTGAGTCAAAAATTATGTCTCTTTATTGATTCTAGGAGAAACTTCTGAAGAAAAAGAAAATAAAAAAAAGGCTTGTAAGTTTGATTGAAAATATGGTGGAGACGTCCTATGGAAGAAAGAGGAGCTCTTTGAAAGAGGCTAGTTGGAGCCAAGAAAAGCTTCAGCAAACCCTCGGCAAGCGCAGGACTCCAAGTTCCATTCTATTTCCTTGATTTTTCTGAATCAGTAAAAATAAATAAGTTTCTTCGTGAAAAGGAAAATCTTCTGGGGTTTTAGTAATCTTCTATGTAGCAAACAAAAGAGAGAAATTTATTTTAATCTCTGCACATGTTCTGTATTTTTACAATTTTGCTATGGAAAAGATTGATTCTCCTTTTTGAAATAAATGGGTTTTATATATATATACTGGTGAAAAGATATATATACAGTGTACATATATATATAAATAAATATATATGTATAATATTACATTTTTATTTTCAAAATTTTGTTGGGTTGGGTCAGATTGCAAACCGACAGTGGCTTTAAGAAGTCTGCATGCTGGGTGGGGTGGTCGACCTTAGCTATACCCCTCCCCAGCCTTGTTATTGTTGGCTGCGACAATCCAAAGGACTATTACAGCAGTCCAAAGGACTATTGTACACAGCAGTCCTTGGACTGTTGTACGCAGCAGTCCTTGGACTGGGTGCGACTGCACTTGCATACGGGGTTTCTTTCCCTTGTAAATATAAAAGTTTCCTTTATTATTATTTGTTTATATTTATATATATATAATATATAAATGTATATATATATATATATTGATATAATTTTGTTGCTATTTTCTGTCAGTAATAGAATCTTTTTGTAACAGAATAAAAACAAATAAACACAATGTGTATTATATTATATTATGTTATATTATATTATATATATAGACATGTAGATATATAATCTCTTTATGATAATGAAGAAATCTTTTTTGGGCAGTTGGAAAAACATATTTAATTACCTAGAATTATTACTAAGTCTATTGTTCAAACACTTTATTGGATTGGTGATTAAAATGTTATTGTTCAATTGTGAATGAAACTAAATAAATTATTGAATTTGGGAGTTTTATTTCGTTATAGCAATGGGTGTAATTTATTGTGTTCTGTTATATCTTGGAATCATATAAACCAGCTTTAGTTTCTTGATTATCGTCTTGGTTTTCTTGAAGTGGGAACCTAATTGGTTTTAAGAACCCATTTAAGGATGTCGTGAACTTTAGGCTTCTAGAGGCTTGATTTTATTGTTGGTCGTTGTTTCTCATTTTATGTGTTCTTGATGTGGCAAGTTATTTCGTATCATTATTTTGAAAGGGTTGTACGGGACTTTATTGAGACTCTGATTATGTGTTTTTAGCGAGATGGGTAATGCCTCGCATGTTTTATGTTGAGATTTAATGCTTTGCTCTATATGGTACAACCCTTGATTTTGATCATGTTTTGGGTCTCTAGGGAGAGTGGCTCTTCGTGGGGGCCAGCGCCTCAAATAGGAGGAAGAGCACAGGATAACCCACGTAAGAGTTTTGATTAAAAAGTGAAAACCTAATAAAAGAATTTAGGGGGAAGGGTAGTAATAACATACAAGATAGTTTTGGATACCTCATCTATCCACTAGGGTTTTCGCAGACTAATGGTAGACTGTGAAGGCCGTGGTGGGCAAGGTCCTTACCTCATCCTCATGAGAGGTTAATGGCTCCACATGAGTCGCCCTATGGGGTCGGCGCCTCAAGTAAGGGGAAGGGCCAGGATAACCATAGATGGGGGCCTGTGCCTCAAGCAACCTGGACCAGCGAGTGCTTGGAGGAAGGGCTTAGGATAACCCATGTAGGACTATGCGAGGACACTCTCCACTAGTTGCCCTTATGCTTTTCTTTCTTGCTTGCCTCTAGAAGTGTGTTATGATTGTTGTCTTGGATTTATTTTGAAAGTGGATTATGATTGTTGCCTTCGATTTATTTATGATGTGTTTTACGCTCTTTTGTTCATTGTGATTTATATCTTGGTTGATCTTCGTTTATGATCTAGATGTAATCTCATGTTACTATTATTGGAATTACTATTTCTATGTCAATGTTATTGGAGTTTACTCTTGTTGGCATTCTTGGTCGTGGTCACTTCCTTGTCACCTTTGAGCATGAGGTGTGGGTTTTTTTGAAACCCACGTGGTCGAGTAGAACGTGCTCTACACCCCGTTGGGTTCCCTATCAACGTTCATTGGCATCATATCTTATAGTTGGAGCTTGTACCTGATATTCATTATGTGTTTCAGATATTCTTTGCATGATGTACCTATCCCACATGTATGGGAGATTTGATGTAACATATGTATATGGGCATGTAATGTATTAAAAGATGATGTAATGCAAATACACCTTTATAATCATTCTTGGTTTATGAGATTGTACTATGTGATGTGTTTATACTTATGCTCATTGATGTATGGATGTTATCTCTTGCAAATGGTTAATATAATGTCTATGATGGATGTAAAGTTGATTGAGATATTTATCTTTATGTGTTTCTATCGTTATGTGTTGGGTTAATGCAATGTGACCTCGCATGCCCCAAAGGACTTAGTTGGTTGAGGTGTTTATTATGTTATATAATATTGTGTATCGGTATGTTAGATGATTACTTACCATATTTACCTTGTTAAAAAAAAAATGTGTGTGTTTTGTGGTTGTCCTTTGGGGTTTGCACGACAGGTGTTACATTGTGTAGGCTTATTGTCATCTATTATCTATGGGTTTTTGTAATGTGAGTTGTATGGTTTGATATAGGGTGTGTAAGCTATAATATGTGGTTCTAAAATTTGACATTAAATGATTACACAATATCTTTATTTGAAGTTATAAGAAGTCATATGAATATTTGATGGTTATCATTCAAGAGAGATTATTATGAATATTTACTACTATATGAATGAATGAAGATATTTAAAACTGATTAGTACAATTAATTTATAAAAGGATGTTAGAATAAATTAATTCTAGATTGGTTAGTACATACCATCTCTCGATAAAACCCCTTACCACCTCTCACCATCACAAAAATTCATAAATATTTCCAACTACCTGTTGTATAAGGTAGACTGTATTACCACCTCTCACCATCACAAAAATTCATAAATATTTCCAACTCCCTGTTGTATAAGGTAGACTGTACATCAATTATATCCTTTTACCCACTAGCAATCGCACCTAGCGTGCAATGGGTACGCCGAAGAGGTGTGGAAGGTCGATGAGGAAAAATAATTGATTTTTTTCAATGGTTTGCATTATATGAGATCATTTAATAGGTCATTTAGCAAATGATGAGTTAGTAAGAGAGTTTTATGAAACCCTACGGCAATAGATTTGTTTTAAATGAAACGGACCAGAATCAAGCTCTTGTACAGCTGCTGCTTCAACCATGGCAAGCGACTTACCTCAAGACTTTGCACAAATTGTGTCGTGCTGTCAATGATGCACATGAGAAAAAAATGGCCAGAGTTTGTAGGAAAATTTTAAAAAATCCAGAGTTTGTAGAAAAAATTTAAAAAGCCCTACCACACCATATTTTTTTATAAATGACACGAACCAAAACCAGTCTTTCTATAGCTGCCCCTTCGATCTGTAATAATGTTTAAAATTTTAAATTAGAAAATAACAAAAAAATTAAAAAAAATTAAAAAAAAAAAAATCTGACCGCCTGCAAATTCCAAAAAATAAAACTCATTGAAACCATGGCAAGTGACTGAGATCCGATTTACTTCGGAGATCTACGGCATCTGACAGGTTGCAGCATTTTAAACAAACATATTAAATACGAATCAGATATTATTTTTAGGTGTGAGGAAGTTTCAACTGCTCTGCGGGAAGGATCACTGTGATTGCATGTCTTCTCAGAAAAGGTGGACCGTTGATTTAAACAATTAGCTTGCTCTTCTTTACATTGAATACGCCTTCGACGTAAATAAAACTATGAATACAAATAATAAGAGAACTCCAACTAACACCCATATGATATTTCTGGCTGGTGTGGTTTTTTTTGCTTTCAAATATAAAATAATTAAGAATCCTAAGAATAAAGAACCAAAATGCAGACACCTAAAATTGTTGGGAAGCACACATATTTTATAAAATAGACTAACAGAAATTCTGATTATAAAACGCATATATGTAAATTAACTCACAGCGATCTTCAATAGGTCTTCGATAAACTGAATCAGTTCCTGAAGCTTGCTTATATCATTGAATTTCTGTATAAAACTCTTCAAAGCAGTCTTGTTAGCAATGGAAGGTCCAGCCTGAACAGGATTAGATGGTGAAGAGGGAGAAAAGCAACTGCAGGACCCGCAGCCTGAAAGTAAAGAAAACTTGGCCATTACTAGCAGTGAAGAAATAAAACAGAGAGGAAAGAAAAATAAAAGATGCTGCTTCTTCTTTCTCCAGGGAAAATATCACTTTCAGTGAATTGTAAGCATAGTTAAAATAAATCTAAGCTGATCCGCCCATAGTTTTATTTTTCATGGAGTAAATTTGATCTTACACGTTGCTGAAGTAAGGTTGACATCACGTACCCTGCAAGGCATTTATTGTTGTTGAAATCGTTGCCATTGACGAGCATACTGGACGTCAATTTTAAACAAAAAGTGGTTTTAAGATATATCTAGATGAATATACATACATATCAATTTGTGGACCCGCATTTTAAAAGAGATGAAAGTGAAAAGAAGTTAATAATGTTGAAATAATGTATATAAATCACTTTTTAATAGTGTAGATGAAAGTGAAAAGAAGTTAATAATGTTGAAATAATGTATATACGTCATTTTTTAATAGTGTAGATGAAAGTGAAAATAAGTTAATAATGTTGAAATAATGTATATAAGTCATTTCTTAATGCTCAAAAGTCAAGAATGTTGAAATTGTATATATTTTAATGTTGTTGATATATAAAAGATGTGGTCTAAATTTGTGTTGGCTTTTATTTATGTGTGAGTCATGGTTTCAATTTTTACATTAACAACCACTACTTTGACTATAGCACACTAATTATTGAAACTCTTTTATTTATGACCTCACCAACTAAACTCAATGAAAAAGATTGAAGTAGAAAAAAGTAAAAGACTTCTAATATTAAACGTCAAACATGGTTTGTTGCTTTTGTTTTCTGACCATGGAAATCTAGATAATGTAATTGGTTTTGGTGTTAAAACTATATATACTATACACTTGATGATCTCAAACATCATTACATTGAAGCATTTTATCAAAACAATAAGTGATTTTTATGTTTGAAATTAGAAAATACTAGAATTTAAAACAAAAATAAATGCATTTTAGAACATAAAAGTTTGTGAAAAGATGATCTACCCTTCCCTTCATAATTCTTTTATAAAAAGATACTCAATTCTTTAAAACTGCTTCTTCTTTTTTTATATATTGAAAGAAGCGTCAAAAGTTATCGAAGATCGACAAAAATTGTTGTATTTAGAAAAACAATAGCTAATGCGCTAAGCCTCGAGACTAGTATCAACATATTTTCCCTGCTAAGGTTGGCATGCCTTCTATGGTGGGTTCTTAAGGTAATTCTATAAAACTACTTGAATTATATACTTATACATATATACAAGTACATATCTATATGTATTAATTATATTATATATTTCAATTAATGATAATCAATAATAGAAATTAATCACCTTGGGTGGGAGCCTTGGCTCAATTGGCTAAAGCATCATGTTGCAGGCAACAGGTCACAAGGTCTAGTCTCCCTCCCATCCCGTGGTATTGGAGAGTGTGTCACACTAGCATCACCGATCACGTGAAAAAAGTTTACCAGATGCACTACAGTTTATAGGGGGGCTACCCAATTCCTACAATTGCTTTTGAAAATAAGAAAAGTAAATAAGGGTAAATAAAGAATTGCATGGAACCTTTATATTGTTTCTCTTATTTCTCCCTAGATTGAGCTAGAAGAAGATTTAAATCCAATACTCTCTTGATTTTCTCTTTTCAATGTATGAAATTTGACTACTTGTGAAATTAGCAACATGATGGTAGGATTGAGATGATGAGAGATCAAAAGGATAGCTTAAGGATAGGATAATCTAAGATTGGATAGAAAATGGAGTAGCACAATTCTATGATAAGAATGGAATAACAAATGGGATGAGAGGCCTCCAATTTATAGATTTTTCAAGAGGGAAATCAAGGGACAAGATGCATTAGTTAATATATGGCTAAGATCTATTGAGGATTAGGGTTTGGATGAGGCTTAGCCTTGCAACAAGTGTCACAAGAGGGATAAAGGTGTAACAGGTAGGTTTGAATTTTGGTTGCTTTCTTAATTGATTTCATTTACTACAACAAATTTAAAGGTGAAGTAGGCATTGAAAATAAAGTAGTCAATATGTAATGGAGATTGTAATCAAACATAATTTCACAATCAAAAGATTTAAATTTGAATTAACTACAACTATTTTTTTTGGCTTGAAATGTCATGTTGCTTCTCACCATGTGTTGAGAATTATGCTCTCTAGACTGTTAATGATCTCCTTAATGATACTGCTCATGTAAACAATGAGGAGGATAGTAATTAGCCTCATTGCTATTTTTTGTTGGTTTGTTGCTCATGTACTATTGTTTCCCTGTTGTTTCCCAGTGATTGCCTTCTTTGTCTTCTTGTTTCAAAATTTTAATCTTGAAGTATAGTCTACTAGTATATTATGGATACTGCTCATATTTATGTAATCAAAACTTTTATATTAATATAATTGTAGGTGTTCTACACCTTTTATCCAAAAAAACTACAACTAAATTTTGTGCATGATTGTGGCATCTATAAATTTTTCAAATTTATTTATGCATAATTTTTATTTCATGGATTAAATTTGATCTTACACCTCACTGAAGTAAGGTCAACATAACTGAACCTTGTAAGTAATTTATATTATTGTTGAAATTATTATCATTGATGGGCATGCGTGGATGTCAAATTTAAACTAAATGGTGTTTTAAGAAATATCTAGGATGGATATACTCTATTGCATATCAATGTGTGGCCTTTCCATCTTAAAATAAATGATTTAGTGAAAAAAGTTAATTTAATGTTGAAATTGTCTATATGTGTCACTTCTTAATGTTAAAAAGTCAAGAAAGTTGAAATTGTATATATATTAAGATAGAAGTGGTTGAATATTAAATGATTGTCTAATCCTTGATAGATTAGTTGTTTGAAATATACAATATGAGGTCTAAATTTGTGCCAACTTTTATTTATGTATGATACAGAGTCCATACTCATACTAACAACAAGTGTACATTGACTACAACACAATAGTTATTTAAACCCTTCTATTTATGCTCACCAACTAAACTCAAATAAAAGATAAAAATGAAAAAAAATGAAAGACTTTTAATACTAAAAAATGTATATATAGTTTTATAATATCATAAAATTGTACCCCGTGGCAATTTCACATTTGCACATTGGACCCTTGCATTTATGGCACCTAGCCACATTTATAACAAGAACCTTATGGGTCATAATTTCGTGATTTCGACTCCATAAGGACCAATGATGAAGTGAGAGCAATCTTCCACCTCATTTTTCATGAAATAATGAGTTAGATGCTTGTGTGGCATGTGCAAATCTGTGTGGTGTGCAAGTGTCCCAGTACTTTCATGAGTTCAAACAAGGAATATCGAAATCTTTGACCCATGACACGTCTCTGTGGCAGATTTTTTTGAGTAACGACTCTTCCCACCCATGCAATCAAGAAAAACCTTTCTTTTCACTCTCATTCTCATTCATTTTATCACACTCTCATTCAAACTTGCTTCTCTTACTCTTTTTTTCTCCATCTTGTCTCTATGATGAAGCCCTTCTAGCCTAAAGTCTCTCCAACAGCCAAAGCTCTCTTGCAAGCATTCAATATTATGTCTATCAAGCCAAGAGGGATCCATGGACTATTGATAACACTCTCTTGATTCTTGTCTATTTGCTAGCACATTATCTATTGTGTTTTGATCTCATGATGTGGGCTCTCCTCCTTGAGCAAGATTTTATTTTATCACTTTGTGTCTTTATCTCATGATCAATATGGTTTCTCCTCCCAAACGGGGTTTTCTCTTATCACTCTTGTGTCTAATTTACTTTGTGTCTATTATTATCTATATCTATCTATCATTCTATGGAGGTGGGAACACCAAAATAAGGGTTTGATTGTGGCAAGCCCCAAAATCGCCCCTACATTTTTCCCCATTTTCCTTGTGTGAAAATTGATCGTACGGAGATTTGTGGGAGGCTTTAAAGTGTAGGACCACTTATAAGTTGTATCTTCACAAGCCCTTGTCATTTATCAACATTTTCCATTCTCTATTAAATCAATTGTTCAAACAGACCTTGGATCTGGAACAGTTAGCACATCCATTAAATTTATGTCTAGGGGTTTAGTGCTTTAGATCTATATAGGATGCTAGTGTGCCTCTAGGACTTCAACACACTACGCTAACATCCCTCTCCCATGCTTTTTTCCTTTGGCCAAGAGATTCTTCTTCTATCTCAAAAATATCAGTGATCTACTCTTTCCATCCCCAAACTTGTATGTTTGTTATCACTCCCGAAACTCTTCTTTCGATCTATTTCTTGCAATATCTTTCATCATGTATTCAATTCATTAAGTATTTTGAGGTAGTTTAGGACAGTTCATTCCCTGGGACTCTTTTGGTAAGCATGAGACTCATGAATAGTGAATCCCCCTTCTCTACAAGTTTGTTTTTTTTGTTTTACATGGAAATCTAGCTAATGTAATTGATTTTGGTGTTAAAAATATATATACTATATAATCTATGATCTCAACCATCATTTCATTGAAGAATTTTATCAAAATAATAAGTAGGTTTTATGTTTGAAATTATAAAATACTAGAATTTAAAACTAAAATAGATGCATTTTAGAGAAATAAAAAATTGTGAAAAGATGATTTGGAGAAATAAAATAGAATAGGTTGCATACTCAAAGATGATAAAGGAAGAATGATTTGGGGTATCACTAGGAATATCAGGGTTCCCACAAACAATGAAGCAGAAGTGGATGCAATAGCAAGGGGTGTCAAATGATGTCACTTAAGGGGAACTAAAAATCTAGATATAGAAAGATATTCATTAATCTATATCAATGCACTAATTAAAAAGAAGATGTCAAATTAGAATATTTAGGCCCGAATTGAGAGTTATTTACTAGATTTGCAGATGGTGAGGATCTTCTTGATACGACGTGTGTTTCGAGAATGCAACAATTCAGTCGATTTATTGGTGAATGTAGGGGTTGAGGGTGGAGAAGGGGCTAGACTAGAAATAATTTTTGATGCATGGCAAGGGTTGGAAGAAATTTGAAACAAGAGTCATAGGAGGTTGTACTGAAAAACTAACAACTAGAGTGGTAATAGGGCATATTCAAACATCGATGGCTACATCGAATAAGACTTGTCTTAGGAGAATCACGAAAACTTTGATGTGGCAGAAGAGAAATGTCCCAGTACTTTCACGAGTTCAAACAATGAATATCGAAATCTTTGACCCATGACACATCTCTGTGGCAGAGTTTTTTGAGTAACGACTCTTCCCACCCATGCAATTGAGAAAAACCTTTCTTTTCACTCTCATTCTCATTCATTTTATCACACTCTCATTCGAACTTGCTTCTCTTACTCTTTTTTTCTCCATCTTGTCTCTATGATGAAGCTCTTCCAGACTAAAGTCTATCCAATAGCCAAAGCTCTCTTGCAAGCATTCAATATTATGTCTATCAAGCCAAGAGGGAGCCATGGAATATTGGTAACGCTCTCTTGATTCTTGTCTATTTGCTAGCACATTATCTATTATGTTTTTATCTCATGATACGGGCTCTCCTCCTTGAGCGATATTTTATTTTATCACTTTGTGTCTTTATCTCATGATCAATACAAGTTCTCCTCCCAAATAGGGTTTTCTCTTATCACTCTTGTGTCTAATTTACTTTGTGTCTATTATTATCTATATCTATCTGCCATTCTGTGGAGGTGGGAACACCAAAATAAGGGTTTGATTACGGCAAGCCCCAAAATCGCCCCTACATTTTTCCCCATTTTCCTTGTGTGCAAATTGATCGTACGAAGCTTTGTGGGAGGCTTTAAAGTGTAGGACCACTTATAAGTTGGCTCTTTACAAGCCCTTGTCATTTATCAACATTTTCCATTCTCTATTAAATCAACTGTTCAAATAGACCTCGGATCTAGAACAGTTAGCACATCCATTAAATTTATGTCTAGGGGTTTAGTGCTCTAGATCTGTATAGGATGCTAGTGTGCCTCTAGGACTTCAACACACTACGCTAACATCCCTCTCCCATGCTTTTATCCTTTGGCCAAGAGATTCTTCTTTTATCTCAAAAATATCAGTGATCTACTCTTTCCATCCCCAAACTTGTATGTTTGTTATCACTCCCGAAACTCTTCTTTCGATCTATTTCTTGCAATATCTTTCATCATGTATTCAATTCATTAAGTAGTTTGAGGTAGTTTAGGACAGTTCATTCCCTGGGACTCTTTTGGTAAGCATGAGACTCATGAATAGTGAATCCCCCTTCTCTACAAGTTTGTTTCTTTTGTTTTGCATGGAAATCTAGCTAATGTAATTGATTTTGGTGTTAAAAATATATATACTATATAATCTATGATCTCAACCATCATTTCATTGAAGAATTTTATCAAAATAATAAGTAGGTTTTATGTTTGAAATTATAAAATACTAGAATTTAAAACTAAAATAGATGCATTTTAGAGAAATAAAAAATTGTGAAAAGATGATTTGGAGAAATAAAATAGAATAGGCTGCATACTCAAAGATGATAAAGGAAGAATGATTTGGGGTATCACTGGGAATATCAGGGTTCCCACAAACAATGAAGTGGAAGTGGAGGCAATAGCAAGGGGTGTAAAATAATGTCACTTAAGGGGAACTAACAATCTAGATATAGAAGGAGATTCATTAATCTATATCAATGCACTAATTAAAAAGAAGATGTCAAATTAGAAGATTCAGGCCCGAATTGAGAGTTATTTACCAAATTTGCAGATGGTGAGGATCTTCTCGATACGACATGTGTTTCAAGAATGCAACAAGTCAGTCGATTTGTTGGTGAATGTAGGGGTCGAGGGTGGAGAAGGGGCTAGACTAGAAATAATTTTTGATGCATGGTAGGGGTTGGAAGAAATTTCAAACAAGAGTCGTAGGAGGTTGTACTGAAAAACTAACAACTGGAGTGGTAGCAGAGCATATTCAAACATCGATGGCTACATCGAATAAGACTTGTCTTAGGAGTATCACAGAAACTTTGATGTGGTAGAAGAGAAATGTAGGAGTGCTCTGGCTTTAGTATCCAAATTGGATTGACATTGGATCTTGAGGAGATTTTAAATAAATTGTATGATCTACATCGGGGCTCCCTTGTTAGTGTAACCAACTCAAGGTGTTATTTCGTTACAGCAAGAGGAAATGAATAGAACTTGTATAGGAGAAAATTTGCACCCCTCAAGCAAATTCCCCTTTTTCATCCCTCCACCTTACAAAATCAAACCCACCTAAGAAATTCCACATCACCTACTTGCCTTGCATCCACTTGGTGCTTGTCCTTTATGTCAGTAGGGGAATTTTTGTCAAGGATGTACACGTGGCGCATGGACATCTGCGCGACACGCTAACTTCCCTGACAGATTCATGCCTCTAGATTCTGTAGGGATGTTACGTCCCCGATTGGGGATGAAGCGTAATGCCTCTATGTCGACCAATCGACCGGAGAATAGCTCTTTCCCTCCCATTTTGATCTTCAAATGGATCTATCTCATTTTCATTCTATCTTCAACCATCTGCTACCATCCTTTTGGAAATTCTACGCACTAGTGTGTACTCTTGGGCATTGCTTAGCAATTGGTTGCTCCATCAACTCCATTGACAACATGATGTGCTACCATAGAAGTTGTGATTTTTGTGTCTTGTGAGACCTCCTTCGTCACTATTGCGGTTGTGTCGACTTTTCCAAGATCGAAGTCTTGCACTCTACCATCTTTGGCCTTGAGTGCCTTTGGGTGGAGGTGGTATTGCTTCACTATCCTTCTTTCTTTATGGTTTGATATAGTAGCATTGTGTTTTTCGTAGTGTTCAATATTCTCTTTCCAACATTTCCTTTATCGTGTTTCTATTTCTCTTTATCTATTTGGTTGTCCATGGAGGTAGAAATAGCAAAGCGGGGGTTTGACTAAGGAAAACCCCTATACAACCCCAACATTTTTCCTCTCTTGGTTGTGTGTAGGTGTGTGTATATGTGGAGCTTGCTAGCAAACTAGACTCTCAGTGAGATGGTCTTCGTCACCTTTTTAAGTTGTCTTCTTCATCATCTTTATAGTCATTTCTTATATTCTATCATTTATCATTCTTCTTAGCACATTAAACTTCATTGGCTAAATCGTCAATAGGTTTTTTGGCATTTTGTACTATACTTTTACACTTTTTGGTTGTACGGACTCTAGCACCCCAAAGAAATGCCAGCGCATCGCGCTATTGTCCTCAGGCAAAGAGCTATCTAAGGTATGGTTCAAGTTCTAGAAAGCAGCTCATTTAGTCCCATCCAAACATTCAGATTAGTAGAGTGGTAGAAGCACTTGAGATTGCTCTTCATTCTTTATCATTGACCGAAGAAATCTTATCTATCTTGAGGTAAGTTAGGGTAGCCCTCCGCTCTCAGCTCTCTGTGACCTAGAGCCTTGTTGTGGTTGGTACCCCTACCTTACATTTTGGTGAACCCAACAT
This sequence comes from Sequoia sempervirens, assembly GCA_007258455.2. NCBI lineage: Eukaryota > Viridiplantae > Streptophyta > Pinopsida > Cupressales > Cupressaceae > Sequoia > Sequoia sempervirens. Next base: position 816,361,521 of record VDFB02270651.1, read on the forward strand.
GAACAACGTTTATCTGTTTCTTTGCATCAAAAACTTTTCTCGTGCATTCGGTAACTAAGCTAGACTTGGGTGTTGTGAGGGTTTATGACCATCACAACTTAATCTATGACTTCCATGTACATTGTTAGGAGAAGTCTATGACACTTACCAATGGAAAAGGAAAAGGTCACCTCTGGTTTTTCTATAGGCTTTTCAAACGAGATGGGTTTCATAGACAAGACCACTCGTGCTCCCACTCCTCCAGCATCCCTTATAGCTTTGTTTGTGGATGAGAATGATGATGTTCATATTCTTACAAAAAATATTTTGGCACTAGACAAGAGGTTGTTGGACCTCGTGAATCATTTAGAGAAAGCACCGAATATGGTGAGAGCCAATAGACTTGCTAGCGAGGTGAGATACATGTTAGGTAAGGATGAGGTGAGTATAGAGTTCTTACATGGCCTTATTGATCTAACTGAAGCATACATCCCTTTGTATAACATTAGATCAAGTACTACCCGAGGAGAGGTGCTCGATGCATAGGTGTCTCAATTCCTACCACATCTGTATGCATGGCTGAAACAGGCCCCTCAATCATGGTTTCCTTTGCTTCCCAAAATCCTAACAATGTCAAGGCGAGTAAGATACCCCTTAGTTTCAGTTTCACCTCTCCTACCGCCCCTGGTGGTGGGGGTTCCGATGAGATGAGTAGTGGATGTTTTGGTAATGATGGCGGTGCTAGCGGTGGTGGCTTAGGTAGTGTTGGCGATGGTGGCTCTAGTGGAGGTTATGGCGGTGGCTCCAACAGGGGTTACACCAGTGGTTCTGGTGGTGGCTCTGGCAGTGGCCACGACGGTGGTTCTAGTGGTGGCGATTCTAGGGGAGGTTCCACTAGACCTTTGTCATCTTCCTACCCTATTCTGAATGCTCTTCTTCAGAATATGGGTCAGATGCAAAACCAGTTGGCCAACCTTTCCTAGGCCTCTGCCCAACCTATCTTCCAACCTTTCTTCCAACATATAGCCCACTGTCAGTGATGATTTTGAGTATTCCTTTCCTATAAGGAATGGAGATTCCTAAGTTTTAAAAGTATGGTGATAAAGGGGATCCATAAATGCATGTGTCATCTTTCAATGCCATGTGCATAGATTTCTTTCATCATGATGCTCTAATGGAAAAACTCTTCCCTCAATATCTCAAGGACACAACACTCAAGTGGTATTGTTTCTTTCCTGATAATTCTATATTCTCATTTGACCATCTCGTAAATCAATTTCTTCATCAATTCCAAGCTAACATTGATCCAAAGATGACCTTCTCAGATCTCATCCGATGTAAGCAAGGAGAAAATGAGAAGATGATTGGCTACATTGTGCAGTGTGCTCTTTTCACAAATCTCATACCTAATGCTTGACTCAGATGTGCAGAAGGTATTCATAGGAAACTTTCAACGAGCCTAGCAAGAGAAGTTTTCCCTAATGAAGTATCCTTATTTCACACACCTGTGTGTCACATTGCATGAGTATTAGCAAACAGTGGTTCAGTTCAGGGGATCTTCCTCATGCTCTCATTCTGAAGGGAAGTCTATTGTATCCATTTCAGGAAAAGGAAAGGTTGTTACAAATGTAGTTATTGTGACTAGCAATCATGGCCTCAGGCGCAATATAAAGTTTACAAAGTTAGTTGAATCTTATACAATTCCATTCTACAAAAGTTATTAAAGGATTTAAGATCATAACCTTGGAAAACCCCTGACCTTTGAAGGAGCCTTATCCTGATTGGTGTGATGGGAATGCTTTTTTTCAGTACCATCGTGTTACCGGGAATGATACCGAGAGTTGCATGCGCCTACATCATGAGATACAAGATCACATTGACGACGGTACCATTCGTCTTCATGGGAAGAAGCAGAATACGAATAAATCAGTCACAAAGGCCAATAGCAAGTTGCATATTTACATGGACCCATTTTCGTCCCATTCTACAAACTTGATTATTGACCCTTCTAATGCTTCTCCTAAGCCCTCGATGTATGTTAATATGGTTTCGATTACTCCTCTCCCACAACTTGCAAATAGTTCTCCAAATGTGATTTTCACCTCGCAGGACTTGCCTTTGAATAATAAGCCCTCTCCCTTATACATTCTTGCTTCCCTGAATGGAAACTTTGTGATAGGAGTCCTAGTCGACCCCGCGAGCTGAGTCAATGTAATTACAAAGGAGACGTTATGGCTAAATTCATTACAAAGGGAGGAATATAAGAAAATGAAATCTATCATACATACTCATGACTATCTGTCTCAAGCCATATGGCTCTATAACTCTTTTTGTCCTAGTTGTACCTAGGGTTGTGGATACAACTTTTGATGTTATTTCAGAATCTGATTTGTTCAGAGTGAAGTTGGGCATTCCATGGCTAGCTTCCATGAACGGAATCGCTTATGTTATTCACAAGTGTTTAAATTTCTCCCATGAATGTGTCGTGCACGACACTAGCTATCAACCATTGGTATCACGTGTGGGTTATTCCTTGGATCATTTTTGGCCCACCTTGGTTGGTTCGCTCCCTCCTAGAATGGACCTGCTCTATCGAAACTACGTAAAGTACAAAACTGGGGGCAAAAGACAGTCAAAAGGACTAACCCGGTAGCACAACAACAAGTTGCTTCATCCTCTCAAAAGGGAAAGGAGAAATATATCCTTACTCAGGGCGTCACCTCTGCCTCCCTCCCTAGAGAGGAACTTTGGGTTACTACTCCTGGTTTTCGCATAAGAAGTCTAATGGTACCTACCTGGTGTAAAGCTAAGATCCGGGTATCCAACCTACCTACCTTACCCAAGGTGCCTAGGCCCATTCGGTATGGGAAGGGCAAGGGTCCCCATGGGGAGTCGTCTATGTCTCAGCCTCTGCAGCATAAAAGAGGGTTATGCTATAAATTTTGGGCATGTGGGAACTAGAGGACAATCTTGTACTTTATGTTATGAGGATTGATACCGATAACAAGTGTTTGGGAGGTTGATATAAATGATACATTGGGTATATCTAGTTTGGTCGACTTAGATATGAATAAAGTCTTTCAAATCCTTGGACGGGTTTTCCTCAACACAAACTCATAATTGAGGATGAGCTTAATAGAATTGATATGGTTCAACACACACAATTGAACCTAGAGAAGAGGATTTTTGGCTCAAAAAGTTCCAACATATAGGGATGAACTAGAAAAATCAATCCAAATAGAGACCTTAAAATAATTATCATCCAAGATGACAAGGTCTCATGTCTAGGGTTTGAAAACAAGCAACGATGTGTCAATGAAAGGATAAGCCCAAGGCCATGATTAAGCATTGCTTCAACATGATTTTCCTTGACAAATAAAAAAAAATCGGTAAGGTTTCGCATGGTGATAAGGCAATCTCATATGAGGTCTAGGCCCTACCAACTTAGTCTTTGAGTGAAATATTTCGAGGGGCCTTTCAAAAATATCAATTAAACAAAGTTTCCGCACAAGGGGTTTATCAAACCAAAAATTATCGAACAACAAGGGTTTAAAAACATACCCATGAAACCAAGGGGCAATTTTTTAGAGATCTGGGTATGACAGCTGTCGAATAAATAACCAGAACAAGAATAATGAATAGGGAAAACTACAAAAAAATGAAAAATTGATGACAAAAGAACTGCAAAAATGTGTAAAAGAATAAAATCCTATTTTAAGAAGCAAGAATTCATAAAAATGTGCAAAGAAACCTTAGTAGAGCCAAAAAAAAATAGATTTTTTTATTTAAACCACTTAACTTAAGAGTCTTATGTAAATTTTTATAATGATTAACACTGTAGTTAGCATATCAGAATGAAATGAAACTTACTTTGTCAAAAAATATCTCACAAAATATAAAACTTAATAATACCCTTCTTTTTAAATGAAGGCATTAAATATTAATACCTAATACAATTTGAAAGCAAACATGATTTTGGTTAATCTTTAATATAAGAAAATATAAATTAGTTTAATGAGGTGACAAACTTTTTAATTTATTTTTTAAAATAAAATAAATGACACATAAAGGGAATTCTAAAAAATTACTAGACAATTGCCCAGATGTCAATTTAAGCCCTCTATGGCGCTTAAATATAATTTAAGCAGTCATGACTCAGCCTCTGGGTCAGGAAAGGATAAAACTCAACTACGAAGGATAGGAAACCAACTATAACTGAAAAGACAAATCAATAACACTCAAACCTCTCAACTAGTTGCTGTTCTTTCAAGCAAGAAGAAGAGCCAAGCTAGGAGGCCTTCATTCATTCTCAAAGCAATCCCAAAGCCAATCTAGCAGCATAACATTCCTGTAGACAAAAGATAATCTCAATGATAACCAATGGCCTCCAATATAATTTTTGAGATGATCTTTTTCAGAAACTTCTCTTTTCGAACCCAAACCCTAATCCTCCAATAGAAGGCGTCCCACTTTTCCAAGCAAACTTTGACTTTTAATAATACTTTATTTCCTTCTTGAAATTGGCATCCAATTTGAGCTTGGGTTAATCTTTACTTTATAAGAAATATAATTAATTTCTTTCAATGAGGCGCCCACCCATAAAGACATCTTTTAAAACAACTTAAAGTGACGAGCTAGGCCAAGGGGGTCAATGTTAAAATATAACATTAAAACATGACTTTAATTAAATAATTCGACTTATCTCTCCAATTGTGCCCCGAAGCCATAAATGAGCAAGCCAACTGATCAGTCTGAAGTAGAAAGTCAACCATGCTGAAACCAACAGGAACACTGCCAGAAATAGAATTTACTAAAAATAGTAAATTCCTGAAGATGCTCAGAATGCCAAGAAGAACATATCACTGCGAAGCTCTCTGAAAACCCAGAAAGAATCCGCCATTGAATCAACCAACCTCGAGCAAGAGCATCCTTCAAAACAAGAAACCCTAATTTTACCTTCCGAGTAGCCTACGGGTCTCCGGAATAGGCCAACGGTCACTGGAAAGATCATGCTCGAGAAGGGGACATTACAATCCGCCCTTCCCAAAATTGCTTGTCCTCAAGCAATACCACCACAACTCCAGAAATTTTAAAACTAATCCATACGCAAACAAGTATGATCCCTGGTTCCCAAACCCATCGCAGGAAGGACCCACCATGCCGATGCTGCACCACTCTGATCACATCCGTGAAATCATCAAGCCTATGCTGCACTAACCTTCCTTGTAACCCCAAAGTGTTACCATCCATGATACTCAAACCGAAAGATCTAAAGGAGGGGGATCAAAATCATGCAACATCTCATGTCCACAATGCCCCGAATTAACAGTATCAACCATACTATTGTCAATCACAATTCTAAGCAATAGGAAAGATAGTCTACTCAAATCAAAATCGAACTCCTCAGCATACCTCCACATGGTAACAAACAGAACCATGACTGCAAATGTGACATCTACAAATCTTCTTGCAAGGAGGAAAGCAATCCTTTGCAAGAGCTCAACGAACTCATACTCATGTCTCCGCATGAAGCTACTATGCCTCATCTGAATTATACTGACACAACCATGAAGACTACAGAAAACACACATAGTTCTAGCCCCATGAGTCTCAGAATGGTGAACCAAAGCATGTGAGAGACTGCTGTCCTGAATCAACACTGAGAGTAAACTGTCAAAGTTTACATCACAAACCATCATAAGATGAATTTGGAGAGTAGGAAAGGTGTGAAGGACCAAATAATTGCTGCTGATCAAGGCTAGGATCAGCGTAGTGCAATCTGATTCTCGAGTCCTACCCAAAGGAAAACAACAACACCACTCAAATCAATCATGTGAGATTCCTCCAAGCCATGAGAAACTACACTTCTTTGATCAGGAGTGAAACCAATCTCCTGATGTTAACAAAAGAACAAGAAGGTGGCTGGTCTGCCTCAAACCAGCTCTCGAGTCTCAAAATCTGTTTGGTCTTAGCCGAGAAACACTCTCAAGAGCTCCAATTTTCTTTCCCAAAACCAAAAAATTTCTCTCCAACCCAATTGTTGATGAACAAATAACCCCATCAAGTGGCGGACAAGAAAGGAACAACATCAACAAATTTGGAAATTTCGTCCTTTTCCTATAATAGCCCTTTCCAAATGTAATAAGCTACATCAATCAAGTTGAGAATATACCCAACTGAAAATGTTAATTTTCCTGCAAGTGTATAAGATATTGATGCCTCCTCTATTGAACCCTTGCCTATCCATGAAAGTTTCAACAACAATGGAGCATGAAATATTAAATGACCTCAAAACCAACTCCAAAAATGGACTAATAAATGCCAAAGCATCATTCAACCCAAGGGATGGATTGACAAGCATACAAACACCGAGTTCTAGTCCATTTTTCTTCCCTACTTCATGAGTAACAAAACTGAAATCTTTGCTCCTTGCTGCTGTAATGAAGTTACCAGCAGCTACCAATCCCTTTTCATCTCCTCGAATCAACACTTCCCATGTAGAGACTCCATCCTCAAACCCACTTATGCATCCATTACTACTCAACATACGTGGCACATCCTCATGGAGTGATATCAAGGCATCCTTAGATTGGAGTTCATGCTTGACCTCATGCTTGGTCACTTCACTACTTGACTCATTTTTCAAAACAAAGAGAGGATTGTCATAAGTTGCTTCAGCACCCACTTCAAAGAAGGGATTGTCAAAGACCTGGAAGGCTCGCTGCCCCAAATCTGTACATGCAACTTCTGATTTTCTTGAAATGCTTTCAAGATCAAACTCCTCTTGAAGACAGTCAAGATCTCCAATCACTTGATTGATTTTTTCAGCTCTTTGTGCATCCTCTTGCTCCTTGAAAAGTTTGAAATCTGCAAACTGGTCTTCAATTTCCAAAGTTTCTTTCAACTCGTCCTTTATTGAGCTCCTGAGAGCAAGCAAAGCACAGTCAATTTACGTAGACTACCTCTCTGATAAGTTGCAAATTAGGAAGAGTAACTTCATCGGTCACTCCTCTACGTCTCTCTTCAAACTCCAGGAGCTATTTATATTTGTGTACCCATTGACTTGTATCAATTATCACATAAGAAGAGTGTCATGGAAGGGTTTGCAATATTTCAGCCTTGTCTAGAATTTCTTCAAGGGTCAATCAATCAACCATCTTGATCAGGCTATGGCAACTCAAACGAACAATCATTGAAGAAAGTTTCGGAAGTAACAACATCCTCCTTGGTGGCTGCAATCAGCTTGAAGGGATCACCATGGAGCTCTTCAAGTAAGCTTCTTCATCAAAAAAACTTCTCCTTCGGCCTCCTCAAGCTTTAGACAATATTTTGGTCTTCATCAGGATGAAATTCATCCCACAAAGGTTCTTTGTTATACCTCGGTGCCAACACACCTGGATCCCAAATGCCAAGGGGTTGACTGAGATGATCAACAGGAAGAGGTTTTTCATGCTTCACTGGAAGTATTGACTCAATGAATAAGTCAGATCCTGAATCTCTTAAGCTGATATCTTCAAAAACATTTTCTTCCAATGGTTTGGTTTGCTGGTCAAACCCAAATCCAACAATGTCACCACCGAAATGAAGTGAAGATTCTTCGATGCTGCTTGTTTCGAAAACTTCACCTTCATTATCTTTTATGGAACCATCATGAGAAAGTATGTCGCTGATTTCCTCATGTGGAACTTCTTGGGGAGTTGAGACAGCAACAAGAGTAAAACTATCCACCACCAATTCTTCAACACGAGGTGGTACAGTCATGTTGGAATCATTACCAACTTCATCACTTTGGCAATGCTCATAGGCTGATTCAACGGGACCATAAGTATTTCCTTCTACTTGCTCTTCATCAACAAACTCATCCCATACAACAGTACTACTAAAATCTTCAGTGAAGCCCTTAGCTTCAAGACCTTCATAGGTTGAATCCTTATTAGGATTCAAGACTGTCGTTCTGTTCTTTTCACCAAGCTGATCTTCATCACTTACTATTACATGCAAGTCAAGGGAAGTATTATGGGGTTCTACTCTTAACTCTTCACTTGCCACGGTATCTTCATCAAGCTCACGATCATTCTGATGTGGCATGTGCACCTTTCTATCCCGACTTTCAGACTTAGCATAAATCTTTCTGACTCCCCATTTTATGTCAGGATCCTTCATTAGCGTACACAGTTCATGCATTAACTCAAGTAGTGACTTCTCTGTAGTCATCTCTTTCTGTACGTAGTGTCTGGTATCTCTGTCACTCATCTGTCAAATGAACTTTGTTGGGCACAGGATGGCAGGATCTTGGCTCTGATACCACTGAAATATTCCGAGCCAAATTTTTTCAAATTTTCAATTGCAACAAGCAGAGCAATCCACAGTCGTTAGGGTTAGCTCTAAACCAGAACGATACTGAAACAACTCTAACCAGAATGTACACCAGGATCCCGATGAGGGCAAGGTGTGAGCATTGGTCAGAGGATCTGAATGCAAAAACAGAACTGGAAGGAACTCTAACCAAGAATGGCGCCGATGATGGCGAGCATATGGTCAGAGGATCTTCTACCACTACAAGTACTGAAAGGGAACTCAACACCAAGTATGTGCTACCCAATCCAGTATGGAGTTGAGGCGACCATATGGCGGAGTGCTAAGAATTACAATGCTTTGAAGGGAAATAAGCTAGAATGCTGAAGTAACTCGACACCCAGAATGTGCTTTCTAACCCGGAGGGGGAAAGGAGCTACCATAGGGCGGAGATGTAAGATATTACAAAGCAATTACAGAATGTAAAGCATGAGTGTTACAAATCATGAAAAAGCAGGATTAAAGAACTGCTGTCAGTACTACTGCCAGCTTACAATAATTATGAATCCCTGCAAGATCAATATTAGAGCTCTTCAAAATTGTTGCAACAACAAGGAACCTTTTACAAAGCCTTTAATGATTTCTTAACTCCGATCCAAGGAAGAAAATGCAGATTTCTTAAATCTGGTTATGACAGACCTGCACTTAAAATAAATAACCAGCAACACAAAAATTCAATGAATAGCTCAAAACTCCCTCAACTCTCACTCAAATTGTCTCAAATCTGATGCAATAGACCCTCAAAATGATGGTGCCTAACTTAGTAATAAGAAATGGCATCTAAAAATGGTTATTAATTACTGACACGAATCCCAAGGCACTCCAGAAAGTACGGCCTTCAAGGAATGACGAATTTGCATTATAAAATCATAAACTTCGTATTAAAATCTGCAAATATTCATGAAGGGGCGCCTCCAACAGGGAAACACAATGAGACAATACCCAGAATGAGAATGTTTAAGATTTGAGACTTGTGAGCAGAAATATACATTCAGCAGTCATGACCAGCAACTCTGGAATTGACAGGAAATGATAAAACTCAACTACGAAGGATAGGAAACCAACTATAACTGAAAAGACAAATCAATAACACTCAAACCTCTCAACTAGTTGCTGTCTTTCAAGCAAGAAGAAGAGCCAAGCTAGGAGGCCTTCATTCCTCGAAGCAATCCCAAAGCCAATCTGGCAGCATAACATTCCTGTAGACAAAAGATAATCTCAATGATAACCAATGGCCTCCTTTTATAATTTTCAGATGATCTTTCTCGAAACCCTAAACTTCCTTTTCGAACCAAACCCTAATCCTCCAATAGAAGGCGTCCCACTTTTCCAAGCAAACTTTGACTTTTAATAATACTTTATTTCCTTCTTGAAATTGGCGTCCAATTTGAGCTTGGGTTAATCTTTACTTTATAAGAAATATAATTAATTTCTTTCAATGAGGCGCCCACCCATAAAGACATCTTTTAAAACAACTTAAAGTGACGAGCTAGGCCAAGGGGGTCAATGTTAAAATATAACATTAAAACATGACTTTAATTAAATAATTCGACTTATCTCTCCAATTGTGCCCCGAAGCCATAAATGAGCAAGCCAACTGATCAGTCTGAAGTAGAAAGTCAACCATGCCAAAACCAACAGGAACACTGCCAGAAATAGAATTTACTAAAAATAGTAAATTCCTGAAGATGCTCAGAATGCCAAGAAGAACATATCACTGCGAAGCTCTCTGAAAACCCAGAAAGAATCCGCCATTGAATCAACCAACCTCGAGCAAGAGCATCCTTCAAAACAAGAAACCCTAATTTTACCTTTCGAGTAGCCTACCCTGCGGAATAGGCCAACGGTCCTGGAAAGATCATGCTCGAGAAGGGGACATTACATTGAGTATGCTTAAGGGAGGGGCCTACCCACAAAATATCCAATTAAAGTAAATGTTTCTAGCTAGTGGCATGCATTATCAAATTCAAAAATTAGAAGAACAACATATGTGGTGTCTCAAAAGACATACCTCATGAACACTTTGGGTACAATTTTTTAGAGATGTTTGGGTGGCGTGACATTGCTTGTCGTCATCAAACCTTCAACTCTAGTAGTAGTCAAGAAATAATGAAATGTTGAGGCCATTTAAAGTGGGCAAAAATGCTCATAGATTGAGTGACAGAAAGGACACTGCAATAAATGCAAGTAAAAGAACAAAATTCCTACTTTTTGAAGCAATGACATTCACAAAAACGTGCACAAGAAACCTTAGTAGAGCCAAAAATAGATTTTTTTATTTAAACCACTTAACTTAAGAGTCTTGATGTAAATTTTTATAATGATTAACACTGTAGTTATCATATCATTATAGAAATGAAACTTACTTTGTCATAAAAATATCTCACAAAATATAAAACTTAATATTTACCCTTCTTTTTAAATTTGAAGGCATTAAATATTAATACCTAATACAATTTGAAAGCAGTACATAGATTTTGTGAAAAATATTAATAGTATCTTTAATATAAGAAAAGTATAAACTTTAGTTTAATTGGAGGTGTACAAACTTTTTAATTCTATTTTATGTATAAATAAAATAAATGGACACATAAAGGTGAGTTCTAAAAAATTATTATTTAAATAAAATTATGAATTAGTATTTATATTTTAAACACATCTATAAAAAAAAAAAGTGGAGAGATGTCAATTTGAAGCTATTTTATTTAGTTAAAAGTTACTTTATTTGACATTAAAATTTATTATATCTAAATAAAATAGATTTAAATAAATTTATGTCTCTCCATTTATTGTATTTACATAATTTTTTTTTTTTTTTGTTTTCTTCTACATTTTCAGTTTGATTAATTATTTAATTATTTAAAGTTTATATCTTCATTTAACTTGTGTTCATTAAATTTTTAATTATAATTCACAAATTAAAAAATATCTCAAATTAACAAATTATAATATTTTCTTTTTCCACTCAAACATTTAAAAAAATTGATTAAAGATTGACATGTAAATGACTCTCAAATAAAAGATTAAAAAATATATATTAACATCTCAACATTAATAATATATACATTATAAAGTAAAAAAATAATTTCTATTGTCATAAAAGAAGGCTCTTAACCGACCAAACTAAAATAAAACTTAAGAACCTAATTTATATATTATTAAAAATCTAATATAAATAAAGACAAGTTTTTTAAAATTTATTATATAAAACAAATTATAAATAATATATACATGGTAGAGTAAAAAGTATTTTTATTGTCCAAAGGGGGTCTAATGGGTCCACCAAACTAAAGTGAATCCTATAAATTTATTTTGGCCCAATTTATATATTATTAAGAAATGTAATGATAAAGATTAGATTTTATTAGAGTTAGAATGAGATTATGGAAATCTATATATAAGCAGATGATAATGTCTAGTGAATGTTCATTGTGGATATATGCGAGGAGAAGCAAGTTCGTTGGAATTTTTCAATAAGTAATTGTTGGGCGGTGGTTTCTACTTCGGACTATTGTGGTGTTCTGTTCTGTTGTTGATCTGTGGGGCCCATAGATTGTTTGGCCTCATGGACGTTATTAGAAGTCTTCATTCATTCATTCAATGTAGTCATAGTTCAAGATTTACAGAATAGTTAAAAAAAGGTAAGAATTTTGACTCTGAAATATATATTTATTTATTTTTATGAGGAGGAGAATAGAATAAAATAGAAGGCTTTTCATATTCAGAGGTCAAAGACAATTAAAAGAACAGAGAACCCAAACCGTTAATATATACAGCACACTTCAAAATAAAATATTTTGCCCTATAAATAAGCAGAAAATATGAAAGTAACATTCAAGAGTGAAGTGGGAGAAATTTCTGAAAGAACAGTTGCTGGGCCTAAGAAAGCCTGTGAAGGCAGGCACCATATCAAGAGGGTTATGAAGAATGCACATTTAACAAACCCTAATGGCTGGATTGGTAGAAGCAATACCCATAAAAGAACCAAATTTGATGATGAAGATAAGCTTAATTTTGCCCAACTGAGCATTACAAAAGATGGACAGAAAACTAACATTCTTCAAGAATCAAAGCTGCAAAATGTCCCTCCAAATTTCTCTAAAAACCCTAGGCTGGACAGTCCACCTTCTGGGGTTATATTCTTATGCAATAAAAGAACCATGCCTCTATGCTTTCAGTATGGTTTGTTTGCACTGCCTCAGTCACAGTTATAAATGGTACAGAGCATTGTCCCTGGAACAAAGTTGTTCCTTTTTGATGTGGATTCAAGAGAGTTGCATGGGATTTTTGAGGCCACTTCACAAGGTGGTAACCGTATACACCATACGGCTTTTGGCAGATCTTTTCCTTCTCAGGTGAGATTTGGCATATGCAGGGAATGCAAACCTATAGCTGAGAAAGATTTCAGAAATGTCATAGAAGAAAACTACTTCACTCGGAACAAGTTCAAAAATGAGCTATGCTCACAACAGGTTTTGGGTCTTCTGAAATTATTTGGGCACAATGAAAACTTGGGACAAAACCAGGTAAGCTGTTTGTGGGCAGAAGAAAGTAAATCTGAGCAAACTTTGAATATCAGTAAGGGAAATGAAATTACAGGTGGTAATGGCAATTGTGTTAGTGGTTCAAACTACACCCAGAGGAATACTCAAGCATCTAAAGTTGATTGCAGACATCAGATCAATATGCAAAGCCATCAAGTATCCAGTGAGTCAGTTGAAAAATGTGATCAGGGGGAGTCTTCTACAGTTGAGAATTTGCAGTCATATGATTATTTAAGGGCTGAAGACTCCAAGATAAATGTGCATGTATATGAAGGGAAACATACAATAAGGCTTCCAGATGAAGAGGATCATTTATATGAAGATAAAGATTCATGGCGTGGCTCAGAGTTTACTGAGTGCCAGATAAACATGGAACATAGTGGGAGGATAAGCACTTGTGAGGATATTCCAAAGAATAGAATACCAGGGAATCATCTTAATAACTCATGTCCTCAGAAGGTAGAAAAAGTTTCAATGGGCAGCAAGAACTTTTCTGCGTGCCAACTAAACATGGAACAGCCCATCAGGATAAGCTCTTCCCAGGATCATCTCAGTAACTTATGCCCCCCAAAAAAGGAGGAAGTTTCAAAGGGCAGCCCAAACTTTTCTTGGTGTCAACTAGACATGGAACTTATTAGCAGGGGTCATATTCAAAAGAAGAGAATTTCAGAGGATCAACTTCACAACTCATGTCCTCTGACAGAAGAGAAAGATTTACCAAACTATTCTGAATGCCAGTTAGGTATAGAACATACCTGCAGAATAACCTCTCGGGACCATACTCAAAAAGAAAGTATCTCCGGGGATCATCTTCATAGCTCATGTCCTTTAAAAGAAGAGAAAGCTTCAAGGAATTTTTCTGAGTCTCAGCCAGACATGGAACATACTGGCAGCTCTTCCGACCATAATAAAAGAAGGAGAATATCAGAGGATCATCTCTGTAACTCATGTTCTCCCAAAGAAGAGAAAGATAAATTAGACATGGAACATATTGGTAGGGTAAATTCTTCCTACCATACTCAAAAGAAGAGAATCTTAGAGGATCATTTGCATAACTTAAGTCTTTCTGAAGAAGAGAAAGCTTCACAGAACTTTTCTGGTTGTCAGCTAGACAAGGAACATACTAGCAGGGTAAGCTCTTCCGATCATACAAGCAAGAAAAGAAGCTCAGAGGTTTGTCTTCATAAATCATGTTCTCATAAAGTGGAGAAAGCTATACCAAAATTTTCTAAGTGTCAGCCAGATATGGAACACAATGGCAGGGTGAAGGCTTCCAATCATATTCAAAAGAAGAGAATATCAGAGGATAATCTTCATAACTCTTGTCCACGGAAAGAAGAGAAAGCTTCAATGAGAAGTTCAAACTTTGCTCAGCATCAACCAAATATGGAACACACCAGCAGGATAAGCTCTTTCCACCAGTCTCCACAACATGAGTCTAGTTTTAGTATTCAGAAGAAGACAGTGTCCGAGGATTTTGTAAACAGGAGAAAATATCAGATGTTAACAAAAGAAGAAAGATCTGATAAAAGGCTTGAATGGTCTCCCATCAGAACCAATCCAAAAATTTATAGCTGGGTATCCGGTTACATCAATCACCTCTCTCAATTTGCCTACCCCTCCAAACTGGAATACCTTTAAGTATTAAGAATTATACAAAATTAGCAGGTTTTCTATCTGGCGTCTAAACAGCTGAGCGGTAAATTTCTGAGTTGTTTGGAGCACTTGTCTTTTGTACATAAATTCTGATGACAACCTTGACAATTACACAAAATTCGAAGTTTATTATCAGTTATTTTCCTAAAAGATTAGTAATTCTCTCATTTGGATCTATTTTCTTCTGTGTAAACTCTGACAGTAATTCTCTGTCATTTGGATCTCTTTTCTTCTGTGTAAACTCTGATTAGACCCCAGTATTGGCAATTGGAATTTATATTTGTGTACCCATTAAGGGTTTTATTACAGCCTTGTTAAATTTTTCAAGGCTAATCAATCAAATGCAATCAATTAAAGAAGTTGGACTGATATTTTGAAATAATTAAAAATTAATTACAGAAATGAAATGAACTGAAAATAATACTTAGCTTTAAAAGCCATGATGGGCAAATGATGTGCCAATGTCAGTTACTATTTCAACTTGGTTGTAGACTTTGTGGGCTCTTTGATTGTAAAGATTAATTGTTTGTTGCTCTAGTTCACCTCTATACTCGTGGACCTAATCTCCATGAGTGTAGATGTAATGTCTTTGGTGTTTGTACCTATTCACTTTGTATATGTGGATTTAGCTCTAATATCGAAAAAAGACATTAGTGTCCAAACAAGACACTATCACCTAAAAAGGAGAGCAGCGCTCCATTACTTAGGTGTCCTATTTGGGCACTATAGTCCTTTAGCACACTGTTGTCCTTAGTTTTGTTTAACAATGGACATCTACAATAATTTCCTAGGGAAACTTTGTATATAAAAGTTATTCCCCATGGTCTCATGAGTTTTTCCAATTGTCACTTTGTCAACAAGTGTCATAATCTAGAAGTTATGTTGTCTCTTACTTTGGAAAGCATGTCTTTGCATGGCAACCTTGTTGTCATTCTAATTGGTGGAGGGATTGTACCTCTTGGTGGAGTAATCTCTTGTGAAGGTTTTTTAGTCAATCTATGCTTTTCCCTCGCTTACACTCTTCATTGATGATAACCAATCTAAGAAATTAAATTTGAACTGTCATTTTTTGTAGATTTTTAGGGTTTCATTGCCATAGTCCTAAGGTTTCTCAAAATCCCTTAAATTCTAAACCTTTCAGCCCCTTTCTATTCCCTAGTTTTTATTTTTTAGTTGACCATCTTAGCCCATTCTAGATCACTTATATTTTTGTCTTCGGTGTCATCTATCAATCAACCCCTTTATTTTGCTAGTCGATTGGGCCAATTAATTGTGTTCCTTTAAAAATCACTTAAGTCTTCTATGAGTGCGCTTGATGGTGGCCCCTACCTTTGCCCGCTTGGCATCCATGTGACCAATTATTATTTGAGCACATCTATCCTTTAGAGCACATCTTCATAATCTGTGAGCCCATCAAAGTTGCACTCATGTGCTATGATTCCACATGGATCCCACTATCTACTAGCCTTCTCAATTGTATCTTTCTTATGGGTCCTATGAAGTGTTGAGGTGGAAAGCTCTTATTGGTAGTGCATCCATTCAATACAACACACCTCTCCAATGGAAGCAAAAGATAAATATGCACTCATGGGTAAGTGCACAAAGATGGGGGGCCAAAAAGTGGCCACTTCACTTTTTGGTCCTGAAAAAGCAAAAACGCGAGCGCATTTTGTTAAAATCCACTTGCATTATGGGTTGGTAGTGATTGGGCCTTGGTTTAGTCATTACCATGCCAAAATGTAGTGTGTTATAACTCACGTTATGGTTTGAATTTTTGTGAGTGTGGTGTAACACACTGCGTTATGAATACATTGGCAAAACACGAGTGTGTTATAATGTGCTTGTGTTATGGTCTGTATTGAAAAAAAAATCTTCTCTTTTTTTTTCTCTTTCTTGTCCTTATGTTTCAAGGAAACTATATACATGAAATAAAAAATTTGCATATGGACATTTACTTTCTTATACTTTAAGTTATATTTCATGTATATATTTTTAGGATGTTTGAGAGTGGTTTTAGATCTCTACGAGTTATAATGTAAATTCTAGTTTGGAAGATCTTATAATTTTTCAGACTTATTCAAATTTCAATAATTAATATGTCAAATTTCAAAAATCGGGAGGGCAACTTAGTCAAATTTCAATAATCAATGGGTGATCCCATAATAGTGGTTTACAATTTTTGGCCAAACTGGACATTGAAATTATTATTTTTAACTAAATCTTCACATTCTGGCACCTATAGTGGCTAAATCGTGAGAATTTGGTGTACAAACTAGAGTCTCATCAAATTTTGTCTATAGATTCTAA
The DNA here is from genome assembly GCA_007258455.2 of Sequoia sempervirens. Lineage (NCBI taxonomy): Eukaryota > Viridiplantae > Streptophyta > Pinopsida > Cupressales > Cupressaceae > Sequoia > Sequoia sempervirens. The sequence goes on from VDFB02270651.1 coordinate 816,378,362, forward strand.
AAATATTTTTTTCAAAATTTTTGGAATCAAATTGCACTCCTTTTTCCATCTCCACGAAAATTGATTTTTTTCAGAAAACAACATTTTTAAAAAGTGACGCACACGGTATAACGCATAACTTTTTTTCCATGAAGGATAAAATTATAATTCTTTCAAATTTAGAGTTTTAACTTTGATATCTAGTGCTTACACTTGGTTAGATATTTTTTTATTGAATATTTTTTTCTTAA
>VDFB02270651.1:816378691-816392331 GCA_007258455.2 Sequoia sempervirens
TCTTCTGTGCTTCTCCTGTGATATCAAAGTTCATTCTTTTGGAGTGGAAGGAGAAACCATATGCTGCCAATTCATCCCCTGTGGTGTGTGCTGATTGAATGGAAGGGCACACTTCCGCTACACCAATTCCAAGAGGGAAATCCCCACCAAATCCTGTTTTATGCTTCTCCTTCTTGACAATGGCATCAAACTCACATATCTGTCTCACAATCTCCAATAACACAATGTGATCAGTAGGATACCGAGGTAACCTATATGGAGCAACTGAACATCCATCAATCCTAATGTAGGTGAAGGTGGGAAATTGAATGAACCAGGCCCCATAATTCTTTATCAAACCTTTAGCTCCATCTGACAGTCTGACATGTTCAACATTTTGAAGCATCCTAGTGATATGCATTGTGAATGCATCATTAGCCCTTCTGTAGTCTTTGTGTCCTAGGTGCAGTTCCGGATAGACCTCATAGACTATGTTCTGTCCAAATGTCCCTCATGGATTCAAACCCCTGTATGGGTAGAATCTAGCAAGCACATACATGACATAGGAGGACATGGTGAATCTCTTGGTCTCTAAGAAATTCCTCAGCTATTTGTCAATGATGGTGCTGATAAGCCCTGCCCAGTGGTAGTTGGTCCCCTGTTCAATTTTGGTGATCACATGGACCATCCAACTCTCCAGTACTCTGACACTTTTCAATCCTGCCACCCTACTCAGGAATGTGATGGCGTCATAAATGTCTGACCTGAATTTAACCCTGTGCAACTACTTGGGCAGTTTGGAGTAATGTGATTTTGGCTTCTCCAACCAAGAGTTGATCAATTGTTGAGCTTTGATTGGATCATTCTCATAGTATGTCCTGGCCATGTCCATGTTTAAAGCACACACTGAAGGCAAATCAGGCATGTCAAAGGCTTGAGCAATGGAGACAGGACTGAAATTGGCCAAGACTCTTCCCTCAGTACTGACAACCCTTTGCGTATCAAAATCATACTACTGGCCACATTCTAAAATCAACTCATAACATTGGATTGCAGGAGGAAACTCTGCCACATGCACCAGTCTAGACTTCATCATCCCATTCCTTAGGAGTGACAGATTCTTCTCAGTTGTCCTCTACTTGAACTCCTCGTATCTCCAGGCTCCCACATTGGTATCAGACACCTCGGACCACACAGAAGATATCTTTCTCTCAGGAAGTTGACTCTTGCTGTCCAATCTCAGTCTTTCTGCCTCGGAGATGGATGACCCCTTTGTGTCCCCTTTAGAATTTCCCACAGCAGCCTTGCTTGATTCGGCCTACATTCACAAGAAATTGTCATGAGTACTCGATTACTGTGTATATTCCAACCAAAAGATTAGCATAAAATCATATAAGGCAATTAAAATCCATCACAAACTGCCAATTTCTAAAAATCCAGAAAATTAAAGCAGTCCGAGAAATCCACGTAAACCGGGAAAATCCAGTCGGGGCAGAATTTTGGAGAAATCCGACCCAGATGGATTCTTGCTGCCAGAACATCATTAGTCAAAATAAAGTGTTAATACAGGCAAAAGATCGTAAGATTATCATGTAATTTGTTCATTGGCAACAAGAAATAAGCAGTTAACATTTACTCCATTAATCCTATCTTCGGAAAATCAAAAAGGATAAAGCCAGACAGGAGACTTGGAAAAATCTGGATGGGACGGATTTTTGCGAACAGCTTGAAGAACTCCAGAAATCACTACACTCCGCGGAATAAGCCAAAACTGGGAAAATCCGAGTGCGCAGAAATTCTGTGGACACCATGGGAACCCGACGAACGACGACACGTGAACTGGCGACTGAACGATCATGCAATATTTTCTACTTGGATTCTAATGGTCCCGAAATTGACACTAACCAACAAGATTCAGAACGTACATGAATTTAGCTTTCAAAAGACCTCAAAATATCTAAATCCCATGGCGAAACAGTGAAGCCCTAATTTCAATGAAAAAACCTCCCACCATGAAAACCAGGGTAAGCTCAAGGTTTAAAATACCATCTATAAAGATCAGTCTAGGGCACTCTGAGTCCTCAAAAGGTAGGGATCAGTTTAATATAAGTGCAAGATCGACCAATCATAACGAATTTTCCATTCTGAGCCAAACATCGAAAAAACCTTAACCTTGCACAATATGGCAGATTACGCACTAAGAGGGAAAACAATCTGACCCAGAACCCCTTCCAAACGGATGCACCCGTCATATAAGGGATAAATACAAACTCACATGGCACGGGTGATGAGGTTTCACGAAGAGATGGGTCAAACCCTAACTCTAGAAATACAGAATCATAATCAAGCAAAGGCCGACCCGAAATAATCATCATTCAACACGAAAAAACTCAACCATCATGCAAACAGATAAGAGGGGCCATCAATAACCTACCATGGATTATTGTAGATGAAACTTAAACTCAAAGAAGCAACCATGAAGCAAGCACGCCCAAGCAATGAAAACTTAAACTAGTGCTCCAATCAATCCACACGCAAGTGATTCAGAATCAATCCTCAAAGCTCGAATGAAAACTCTCAATCGCCAGAGCAGCAAGCAAATGAATGATGAAGTTAAAATGATGCCTAAAAGATCTTAAATCCACCCATTTATGCATCTGAGCAAAGGTACCTTGGTCATTAATGAGCGACAAGACGCATCTGACAAATCCCGAAACCTGAGCCCATGATGGAATTTCAGAAAATCTCAAGATATGCGGAAATCTGGATGAACACAGATTTCGCGGAAAGGCAGAAATCGGGAATACAACGAAGTTCAGGATTTTAGCACAGTCCGAGAAAATCCACCAGAACAGAAAAATCCCGGAGTCAAGCAGAAACCCGGATTCAAAAAATTCAGCAATGAACAGACCATGAACCAGAGCCCGGGAAAATCCGCCGGAGCTGGAAAATCTCGGATTCAGGTGAAAACCCAGATTTTGTTTAAAACTTAATTTTAGCCAATTCAAGCCTCAAGGCAAGATCAAAGCTAGCAAAGCCAACATAACAAGACCTCAAAAGATAGATCCAATAAAACCAAAGGTCAAAAGACATCTAAAAAGAGGGTCCCTACTCCAAGTGGGGCGTGTGTGCAAAAACTGCACAACAGTCCCAAAATTTGCAACTCCACCACTCCATCCCCATGGTTGGGCACCTAGCCCATCGATCTGCTACTCTGCAAATGCTACTAGATTAGTCGGCCCCCAAGCATACTCTCTGGAAGAGCGCGCATACTCTGATGTCCCTGTAGGTACACCCTGCTACTCTCCAAACTGTTTGAGAACACACTGTGGTAGATACATCTCTATAATCAGTGAGCTCTACACTGTCCTCCCAATCAAATATCGATACTATCTACATAGTCTGAGATGGTCCACCTCATCATCCCACTGCCTGCAATCTCTGTACGGCCTCCAAATAAACGTCACCATGGTATTAATCATGTGACGCCACCAACCAGTCTCACCCATCTGTGTCTGTTGTAACGCACTGGCATAGTAGTATGCATAAGGCATCCCCTTCCCTAACTATGGTCTCTCAATCAGTGGGTGAAATATAGCAATATGCTCCTAGGCCCAAATCATCATCAATGTGGTACCACACAAGATACTCTCCGCCCTCCTATAAGAAACATCGTGCAATTGATGGTAGAGTGTCCCCAATAAACAAGGACCCCAAGCATAAACTATCCTATCTCGTCTCATACCAACCGAGACGTCTCCCTAGCCAATAGGAAACCCATGTCCGCGACGGTCGGGAATCAGTATCCCACCAATAAGAGTCACTAGGAATGCATCAAAATGACCATAGTGCACCTCCATGAACTCCCATCGGATCTCATAGCCCTGGATGCCGAGTCCAGTGCCCTCATCATGATAATATGCCCTAAAGGTCTGCTCACCATGGCGAGGGTCATAGATGATCCACTCTCCTCGGATTGGCACCCGTAAAATGCGGTAGACATCCTCGAGTGTAATAGTAGCCTCTCCTATTAGTAGGTGAAAAGAATAGGTCTCAGAGTGCCAATGCTCGCATAATGCAGTAAGTAGTCCCCTATTTGCCCGAATAGCAGGCATATAGGCAACATAGAACAATCCCAGCCGCATCAGTCATCGCCGCTCCCGCGGAGTCAGCTAATCTACAAATCGGAAGGTCGTCGATCTGCTCTCGCATGTATAAATCAGGGCAAGCTGCCTCTGCATAAAGCCAAATAACATGTCAGTACCTTCTAGACAACTACCTGTACAATCAGAAGCATTGGAAACTGGAAAAGTATCAAAATCAGCCCTAGGCACAAATAAAGTCAATTGCATCGCGCTGGAACAACTGTGCTGCAAAACATTGAATGTGTCGTTTCACACTTCAAATGAGTTGTAACACGACAATTGCATAATTTGGCTGCTCAGATGCGTCGTATAAGAGTAATTGTGTCATGATATATGACAATTGCATCATTCAATTCAAATACATCGCTTCAATATTCGATTGCATCGCACAATGTTGATTGCGGTAGTCTAAATGGCAATTGTGACTCAGAAAGGCTATTGTGTCACGATTTTTGGCAAATGCGGCACAAAACCTCGCCTACCCTTAATTGGCCATTGCATTTGCATTGCGACACATCAAATACGTCGAACACAAAAATGAATGTGGCTTACTCAAACGCATGTGCGTCACGGCACATTCATTGTTCCTCCTAGAAACATAATTTTAGCACACAAAATGAAAAAATTACAAAGGAGGATATGGGTACATACCACTGGCTCTGAGCCCTCTGGCCGCTTGAAAGTCTGTATGATCTCGCCGCAATGCTCTAACACTAGAATCACCATCCTCATTGCTATCCTTTTCGCTCTGAGCTCTCGAAATTTGCAAAATGAATAGTAAGAATGAATTGACTTTATCCTTTTGTCAACCTATTTATAAAGTCAATATGACATTTGTCAACTAGGTTATTATTGGAGGCTCATTTGACCAAAATTGACCACCTCGTTGGCTGCCTTAAACATGTCAAAATCCAAAACCGACTACGCCATTGTTTTTCTAGTCCTCAAATTGACTTATCGGGACCCTTTACAAATTTTTCTGCCGCCGACCCAAAATTTAAAAAATTTCCCGATGAGGCATTGATACCCTATACCTTCACTGGGGCATGGCTTTGACTTATTTTCTTTGTCACAATGCGACAATCAACATTATGACAAAGAGGGGCAAATGTAGACACCTAAAAATGACCTAGGCCTGCGAGCACTATTTTACCACTTTTCATTCTAGCATAATTATGACACTTTAATTATGTTCCTAACCCATCTTCAACTATTAATTAAATAATTCACAATTATTTAATTAATTCAGGGTCTTCTATTCTTCCTGATTATTAAATTAATAAATCATATTTATTTAATGCGTCACTAATTATCTAAAGTCAACTCATAATTAAATAAAGTTCTCATTTTATTTAATTAATCTTTGTCATTAATGTCCTCCTGATTATCAAATAAATATATTTTAATATATTTATTCAATATGTCACCTAATTCCTAAATCCTCTCTTTTAATTAAATGGGTTTGCACAATTTATTTAATTTATTAATATCTTCCTAAATTAAATGGTATTTTTATTTATTTAATTTGTTTGTATCATGACACTTCTTTATTTTTTAAATGAAAACGTTTATTTAAATGTCTCACCGTTAACTGATTCTTCTTTTAGTAATTAATTTCAAAAAATCAATTACTCATTATCTCACAAAATCCATATTTTGAATTAATTTAATTCAAAATGGAAATATTCTTCTATAAATCAAGTAATTTCTAAAATTACTGATTTTCTAAAATCCCATCTTCTTATCTTCTTATTTTTGCTAATTTCATCTCAACTGTCACATTTATTCTTGATTTAATTTATTTAATTAAATCTTATTCACACATTTGGGCATTTTTCCCTAACCCTAATTGAGAGTTGACATTTTGAATCTTAACCATTGATTCTAGGGCATTTTCTCAATCTCTCATCTCACCCGTCCATTCAAAATGGCTTTTTCTATAAAATTCCATTTTCCTCTCATTTTTTGATTACACAGACACATTATACACTTACACACTAGCATACTTAGATGTTTTTCATAGCAATTATAGCATTTATTGTCCTTATTTGATTAAGTCTTAGCATGTTTAGGCATTGTCAATCATAGTCATAGGCATAGACATTTGTTCAAAATCCTTCAAAGCTTGGTGTAGGACTTAGACTTGTATTTTTAGATTGCTCGCATGTCAAATATGAGGGAAACACATCAGCCAACAAGCTAGAAGATGTAACAAAAATGAATCATGGATGTCTCGATGATTAACAGGTATAATCGTTCTTTATTTTAATTTCCATTTTGTTTTGTAATTTCTTTGGGTTTATTGTCTTCATTGATTTGCTAACCTTTAATCAAACTTAAATTTACCCTCAGTTACAAAAACTCCACCTCCAAACATTGAGAATTCACAGTCAACCCCTCAGGAAGAGCCTCCTATTCAAGAACAACCTAAAACCCCTCCATCAATTCATAGACATCCTCAAGGAGCACAAGAAAATATTCTAAATCAAATTGAAAACAACAAAAGAGACATTGAACAATTGGTGGAGATTGTCAGGTATGCTAAAACCACTATACAGAGGAGTTGTTGAATCATTGAAGTCAATTGTATCTCTGTAGGAGAAATGGCTGAGAAAATATTTTTGGTCAAAATAAGAGGCATAGAGATGATGAGACAATATTATGCTAGAGAGAGTTTGTATATCTTGAGATGTTAAAGAAGAAACAAAAAGAAATAGCAGGAAACCAACTTGTGTACATAGACCTGAAAACTAATGCACCTTTGTATTTGTCACGGAGTTCCCATCGGGTGGGCACTTTCCTTGGAGTTAAGGTAAAATAGAATTTGGGAATGAGTGGTGGATGGTATTTGTCAACCTCATGCAATTACCCATGAGTGCACGTACTTTTTGAGGAAACTCTATTGTGAGTTTATCCTCAATAAGATGCTAAATTATTTTGACATCTTAGACTTTTAGGGTAGAGGTGGGGAATCCACAGTTGGCACCGAGACCCTTGGCCAAACCCATGGTGGAGCATGTCACCATTCCTTCCATTGTTAAGGATAGTGTAGAGGTGGACATGTTGGAGTCGATTGGCTCACTCACCCAGACCATTTTACAATGTGCGAGGCCTCTAGTAGATCCTAGTGTGGAGGAGACGTGTAGGCCCCGAGCTCCACCCCACCATTGTGGCGCTTGTGGTGCAGTTTGCACATACGATTATCAGAGTGCTCGGGATGCAGCTACATAGCCTACATTAGTTGCAGAGGCGATGGATTTCATAGAATATGATTTGTTGAATGATACATTCGGTATTGACACTAAAGTAAAATTCAGCAAGTTCATTTAATGTTGTTTATTAAATTATATTTTGAAATTTAAGAATAAGTAAATTAGTAGAATTTCAATATGATGAAATTTCAAGGTCAGAGTGTTCATGAGACATGCCCCATTCCTATAGACCCTTATTTGTTCTCGACATTGAGACCACAACTATGCAACTAGTATTAAAGATATTATTATTGCATTTGAACAGTTGAATTTTATATTTGAATGTTTGTCTCATAACATGCTTTGGATTTCAAACAGTTTCCTGGTGGACCTTCGACCTCCACACCTCGCAATTCATTTCCTCAAACTTACACTCAGGTAGCCTTTATTCAATAATGGTGTTGTAAAACAATGTTGCTAGTTTTCATAATTTTGCATATACAAATCTAAAAAATTGATGAGAAACAAAAACATTGCATTTGTATTCCTTGATCGTGTCACATTATCTTCTCCTAATTCACTTTTTGTTCCTTTATTCCTTCCTAATCCCATCCCATTAACATTTAATAGTTCACCCTACCATTTACTCTTTCATTTACCATTTACTCTTTCATTTTCCATTTGCAAATGTTGACATCAGACAACCCTGGTGATGTTGGTGGCATGATGGAGCAGGAGTTGTTGCAGCAATAGCCAGTTCTAATCCATTGAGAGAGGTATGCAATAGATTAGTCAATTTGACATTATATTTTCTCTTTTATGGTATATTATAGAAAATTTTCATGATACTTTTGTGTAGCTTAATTTCTATCTTAATGGTTGCTACAGGTGGTCATCACTCCAAATCATGGATGTGGTAATGATGTAAATGTGAATGATGACTATCTATATGCGGTAAGTGATTATATTTTGTTATATATGTCATTCCCTAATTCAATTTATGTGTATTAACATCTTTACATTTTATTATATCAATTGAAGGTCCAAAGTGAAGAGAGGAGGAATAGCAAGCGTGTTTGAAATACCAAAGAACCAACAATCACTCCATCCAACCAAATTTTGAAGGCAACACGGGATCTATTTCCTTCCCCTAGAGGGAAATGACTATATTAGGGTCATTTGTTGTATGCCTATGTGGCATTTTGGAGCATATGTTTTGTACTATCGATATATACATGACATTTTATGTCCATAAAATGGCTCCTTTGTACTAAGCCTATATGGCTTTTTTGGATATATTGTATATACTTTTATCAATATATATCATTATATACCTTACGACTTTTTGACTAAAAAAATCTTATTTTGCTACTACCATTCTTGAGTGATGTTATCATGCGTATTGTGTAAATCGTATGCTTGAATGTTGTAGGCATGGATTTTTTTTACATCTAATGCTTAATTAATTACTGTCGATTGCTCAATAAGCTCCATCTAACGCGTATTGTGTAAATAAGCTCCATTCCTAGTGGTTTGTATCCTTTGGAATGCTTCAATTACTTGTGACTTACTTATTTGCATGTATACTTCACTTATTCACATGTATACTTCATGTATAGTTTGTGTATTCACGTGTATGCTTCATGCTTCCAATGCATAGCAAAAAAAATCTTTTGGGGAAAATTTTGACAAACCAAAAGTATAAGAGTTTTTTAAAAAGTCGGGAAAAAATCTTATTTAAAAAAAATGTAAAAAATTGTAGAACAAGAGATAAAATCTATTTATTTTTAAATTGAAAGGTATTTTCGTAGCATATAGAGATATAGAGAGAAAATAAAATAAATATTTTAACTAATGAATTGTAAAAAATATTTTTTTGTAGTTTATATTCATATCATTGATTACATTTTATTGCACATCTTTCAAAGTCAAAGCATTACTTCACACTACATAACTAATAACTAGATGTTGATAGATGACAAATTTTCAATTACAATATAGTTTTTACAAAGTCAACCTAAAAATTTATGCAATTACTTTACATTGCATAACTAATAAGTAGGAGCAGTTGCCAATTGCATTTTCTTATCATGGCATTCTATGAGGCCGGATTTCATTAATGTATTTTATCAAATAGTTCACTACCTTGTCTATGTTACCACATTTCTCATACATGTCTACCAAAGTATTTTTTCAAAAAATTCATTTCCTTGTTGCTATGGCTAAAAGCATAAAACAAGTGCTTTCAAACAAGCTATGGATGCTTGGAAAAAATCTATCAAAAGCATAATAGCAGGCAATACTATAGACAAGGCAATGAATTGCTTGAAAAAATGCCTGAAAGAAATGTGGTCTCATGGTGATGGAATGCCATGAGATGCAAATTGCTATGGATTTTCATGTCATTCCATCACCATGAGACCACCTTTCTTTGAGGCATTTTTTCAAACAATTCATTGCCTTATCTATGCTACCACATTTTTTGTACATGTTTACCAAAGCATTTTATGAAACAATTCACTACCTTGTTGTTATGGCTAAAATCCTAAAATAGGTGCTTGCAAAAAATCTATCAAAGCATAATAAGAAGCAATAGCATAGACAAGTGATGCAGAGACAGGAGACCCAAACCCACTCAAATTGTCAACTTTCCTTCAAGAGGCATCTAACAAGATTAAAAGGATCAATTAGACCAATCCAAACAACTCCCAAAGTTTGAAATAAATCAGAAGTAGGATTTGCCACTTTCACGCTTGCAAACCTAGTAGCAGTGCAAACCCATTTTTAGGCACTTAACTCCACAACTTCCCAAAAAAATTGAAAAAAAAGGATGATTCAGACACCCATTATAGAGTTACAAAACATATCTTAGCCCCCCATGTGACTCATTTGGAACAAATTTGAGAAAACTAACTTTCTCACCGTTTTAGGCCTCCAAATAGGTCAATTTTAGAAAGGACCCCCTCTTAAACTTATGAAAACACTCTGATACTTTAGGGCATAAATTGGCAGGTTATCAAACCCCAAAATTCCCCATTAGATTTCATTTGTACGGCCACCTCCATACCAAACCCAAAAACCCTTGTTTTGTGCACTTTTGATGAGGGTTTATTGGAAAAAACACTTTCAGGCCCTTCACAAACTTTCCACTTGGTCAAACACCCTTTAATTCACCCCCACAAGCTTAAAATTTCATAAGATAACTTGTCCTAACACCCCATCATTAGATTCAGGTTTGTACCCATTAAATTCATGCATTTTCCAATGGAAACAACCCTAGGGACTCACCCAAATCAAGAAATACGCCTTCCCTACACAAAAAAAGATGCATACATGTTTATTTCACCTATATAAGCCTATCCACCAAGTTATAGGACTATACAGTGGGTGGAAGGCTTAGAAACCCATTTTGTTCCCTTTTAAAACCCCCTAAACAGGGTAAATGAGCAGTCCCAGAAAAATAAATATTTCTCCCTCAATTTGCATGATTAAGACCTCAAATCTAAAGCATTAGAAAGCCAACACATGTACCTACAAAATCTAAGAATTTTTGGAGAAAAGGCATGTTGTATGGGTCTGTACCAAGCCTTCAAAGTTCAGAAAAATAGGAAAAAAGTTGTTGAGAACATTGTATTTCATGAAAACAAAATGTGTACAATCTCCGAGCTGCCTTCAACAACCCTGAATGAGCCATTTTTGAGGCTTTTATAATGATTATATTCAAATCCAACTTCTCTCAATGTCTATAACTACCAAGTAACAACTTTTCAAAGGAGGTAGTTGTTGGTTTTCAAATTTGTTGCATTTATGCAGCTTACAAATTTGACATTTTCCTCCTTCTAACTCTTTATTATTTCCTAATCCCCTAGACCCTCTTAAATGACTTCCTATTCTACTTAGCTTGACAAAATTTGACCATCTTGACAACTTTTAACATGATTACAAGTAATGGCCAAATTATCAAATGAAAACTCCAAATCATTTTGGAAACATGAGAATGGTCTAAGTAGACCTTATTGAAACAAAAAAAAAAAACTCAAACTCTCCTATCTTTACCAGAATTTCATCCGTGATCATTCAGTACCATATCAGGAGGCTTGGTGCTCCTACACCAACAAGGTGGTGAACTATTCAAAAAAATTCCTCAAAGAAATGTGGTCTCAATGTGCTTGTCATGGCATTCCATCACCAAGAGAACACATTTATTTGAGGAATTTTTTCAAACAGTTCATTGCCTTGTCTATGCTACCACATTTTTCATACATGTCTACCAAAGAATTTTATCAATCAATTCATTGCCTTGCTGCTATGGCTAAAAGTCTAAAATAGGTGCTTTCGAACAAGCTATATGGATGCTTAAAAAAAATCCATCAAAGTGTAATAGTAAGTAATAGCATAGACAAGCTAGTGAACTATTTGAAAAAATGCCTCAAAGAAATGTGGTCTCATGGTGATGGAATGCCATGACAAGAAAATTCCCTGGATTGTCATGGCATTCCATCACCAGGAGACCACATTTCTTTGAGGCAATTTTTCAAATAGTTTACTACCTTGTCTATCCTACCACATTTTTCATACATGTCTACCAAAGCATTTTATCAAAGAGTTCACTATCTTAATACTATGGCTAAGAGCCTACAACAAGTGCTTTTGGACAAGCGATGGATGCTTGAAAAAAACCTATCAAAGAATATTAGTAAGTGAAAGGATAGACAAGGTAGTGAACTGGTAGTATGCAATGGATGCTCCCATGTTTTACAAATTAGGGGTGAGCTCAATTTATAGGCTCCTCAAATACAATTCAATGGCTAAGATTGATTTCGAATCAACAACCAAGATTACAAAATAAAACCCTAATTAGGGTTCATCACAACTAACTACCTCTCGACCAATGAGAAAATTATATTTGGGGACACTTGTCCTTCTACTAAATATAAACCAACAATAAAAATTTGTTGCATTATGAAGTGTCAAGTTCATTGAACCTAGACATGCTAGCTTGGAACAATTTGATTGGTTGGAAGATGACGAGGTGCCATCTCAGCGTGTTGGATGTCCCCTTTGATCTTGGCCTACGACAAACTTCAAGATATGTTTTCCATCTCCTATTTTCAGCTTGGGGTGGGCTTTAAGTTGTCTTTGCCATGTATGCTTTGAGCTAGGCCGACTTTACGTTGTCTTTTCCATGTATGCTTTGAGTTGGGCAGACTTTACCTTTGTCTTGGACAAGCATTATTCAAGCCAAGGGAAAACTTGATAGCAGTTTGGACATAGCTTTTCTTTCCCAAGTAGACTTTGCATCATATTAGACATTTTCCTTGACCATGGCCATGTTGGTATGTGGCGATTGATCATGCTATACTGTATAGCCCATGGTATACTGTACACCCTGGCCCCCCGTCCTCACCGGGGTTTGGGGCCGAGCCGGCCTTGGGCGGGGGTTTGGGCGGGGGTTCAGGGGCGCAGCCCCTGAGAAATTTTTTTTTGCCATTTTTTCGCATCGTCAGCGAAAAAGGAAAAATCTCTGAAAAAGAAAGAAAAAATGACTTTGTAAAACCCTAATTCTGGAAGCTTCTAAAAGCTTGTTAAAAAGGGGTTGGAATGGGGGTTACAGTATGAGAAAAATGTGATTATTCGCGAGATTGTAATAGGTTTTGCACTGGATAATAAAAGTATTGGATGGCTGCGGTTTGGTGGATGTAGCCCAGATTGGGTGAACCACGTTAAATTCTCTGTGTTATGATTTATTCTGTGTATGTTTTAGTTACTCTATTTATTATTTAAATCTGCATTTAATTGTTAGATCTACCATCTCTAACCCTAACAAGTGGTATCAGAGCAAGTTGTGTTTTTGATTATCGTCTGTAGGAAAATCTCACGGTTGAGTGGGAGTCTCACAGTTGAGTGGGAGCAATGGCAGACGAGGGTAAGAAGGTTGAGAAGTTTAATGGGCAGAACTATCAGTTATGGAAGATGCAGATGGAGGGACTATCTCTATGAAGGGATTTATGGTGGCCATTGGAAGGAAAGCCAAGAAACCTGCGGCAATGTCAGATGAGGACAGGGAGATCTTGGATAGAAAGGCTCTTGGCAGTATTCGTCTATGCCTGGCACAATCGGTGGCGTTTAATATTATAGCAACAAAGACAACTGAAGAGTTGATGCAAACCCTGGCGAAGTTATATGAAAAGCCTTCCGCTTCGAATAAGGTATTTCTTATGAAGCATTTATTTAATATGAAAATGGTAGAAGGTGGGTCAGTTACTGATCATTAAAATGAGTTTAATACGGTCACCAGTAAATTAACCTATCTAAAAGTAAATTT
>VDFB02270651.1:816394589-816409387 GCA_007258455.2 Sequoia sempervirens
TGTTGATGACATGCTTGTAGCTGGGTCTAACATGGATCACATCAGTGAGCTAAAACAACAGTTAGCAAAGTCTTTTGCTATGAAGGATTTGGGGGCAGCAAAACAAATCCTTGGTATGAAAATTCTTAGAGATAGGAAAACAAAATCTGTTTTTATCTCGTGCTGTAATTGGCGTTGAAAAGGTGTTGCGAGGATTTCATATGGAGAATGCAAAAGTAGTCAGCACACCTTTGCCTAGTCATGTTAAATTGACTAAGGATATGTGTCCAAAGACACAAGAGGAGGAAGGAAAAATGTCCAAGGTACCATATGCTTCAGCTGTAGGCAGTTTAATGTACGCCATGGTATGTACTAGACCAGATATTGCACATGCCATAGGAGTTGTTAGCAGGTATTTGAGTCATCCTGGAGTTGAGCATTGGAATGTAGTAAAATGGATTCTCAGGTATTTGAGAGGTACATCCAATAAGTGTTTATGTTTTGGGGGCTCTAATACTGATTTAAAAGGCTATGTTGACTCAGATTTGGCAGGGGATATTGATACCAGGCGGAGTACCACAGGTTATGTATTTACAGTTGGTGGGATAGTAGTGAGTTGGATTTCTCGATTGCAAAAGGTGGTTGCTTTATCCACCACAGAGGCAGAGTATGTTGCTGCAACAGAGGCGGCAAAGGAGATGATATGGCTGCAATTTTTCATGGATGAGTTGGGAAAACAACAGGATGGAAATTACTTATTTACAGACAGTCAGAGCGATATACATCTTGCAAAGAATTCTACCTTGCATTCTAAAACAAAACACATACAATTGAGATATCATTTTATTCGGTTGGTTTTGGAAGATGGATAGGTCAAGTTGGCCAAGATACATACAGATGTCAATCCAGCAAATATGTTTACGAAGGCGGTGCCAAGGGAGAAGCTGAGCTCCTCTTCAGCTTCGGTTCACCTTCAAGGTTGAATTCAAGTATAACAAAGCAGCAAGGTCCAAGGTCCTTATTTCCAGTGGGAGTTGTAAGTGCAGTAGTGTTGTCTAGGATCAGTCTCCAAGTGGGAGGTTGTGATGGTGTGGAGCCTGATTAGTCTCCAAGTGGGAGATTGTTGGTATGTGGCAATGATGCTATATCAGATAGCCCATGGTATATCAGACCCCGGCCCCCGCCCTTGCCCGGCCGGTCGGCCCCCGGCGACACTCGAGAAGCTGGGTTCGGGCAGCCCTGGTTCGGGGCAGCTCTCGAGAAAATTTTTTTTGCCATTTTTTTGCGTCGTTAGCGAAAAGGAAAAATCTCTGAAAAAGAAAGAAAAAATGACTCTGTAAAACCCTAATTCTGGAAGCTTCTAAAAGCTTATTAAAAAGGGGTTGGAATGGGGGTTACAGTATGAGAAAAACGCGATTATTCGCGAGATTGTAATAGGTATTGCACTGGATAATAAAAGTATTGGATGGCTGCGGTTTGGTGGATGTAGCCCAGATTGGGTGAACCACGTTAAATTCTCTATGTTATGATTTATTCTGTGTATGTTTTAGTTTCTCTGTTTATTATTTAAATCTTCATTTAATTGTTAGATCTGCCATCTCTAACCCTAACAGGGTATGGTGGACTTTGCTTGTGCCTTGCCAAGATTGGGTGGACTTTTTTTTGACTTAGACATGCTTATTTTCCTTCCAATAAAAAACTGAGAGAGGTTATTTTAGAGGGGAAGAACACGATCCCATAGGCTCAGACAAGAAGTTTCTAAGCATCATGATGTTTGAGTAACATCATGCTGAAGTTTACAACCATTTTGCACTTCAAACTCTTAAGGGATTCAACTAGTTGAATGTAACTCGGAGCGATTCAGCATGTTTGAGTGTGAAACAGGACAATGCATAGCATAAACATACCCACTCAAATGCGTTGGAATAGTTAGTTTGGTCACACGAGTTGCAGAATGAAATTTGCACCACTTTGCAACTTTGCACTACTTGCATTTGATAACTTTTTCCCCAATCATAATCTCACCACCACAGGAAAAATCCTCTAAGATAGCGAAAACTGAGAGAGGTCATTGTAGAAGGTAAAAACATGATCCCAAAGGCTCAAACGAGAAGTTTTTAAGCATCATGGTGTCCGAGTAATGTCATGTTGAAGTTTGCAAACATTTTGCACTTCAGACTCTTAAGGGATTCAGTCAGTTAAACATAGCTCGACGCGATTTGGTGTGTTTGGGTGTGAAATAAGACCATGCCTAGCATAAATATATCCACTTAGATGCGTTGGAATAGTTAGTTTGGTCACACAAGTTGTAGAACAAAAATTGCACCACTTTGCAACTTTGCACTACTTGCATTTGACAACTTTTTCCCCAAGCAAAATCTCGCTGCCACAGGAAAACGCCTTTGAGATAGCGAAAACAAAGAGAGGTTATTATAGAGGGGAACAACACAATACCATAAGCTTAGACAAGAAGTTTCTAAGCATCATGATGTCAGAGTAACGTCATGCTAAAGTTTGCAGCCTTTTTGCACTTCAGACTCCTAAGGGATTCAACCAGTTGAACGTAGCTCGAAGTGATTCTGCATGTTTGGGTGTGAAAGAGAACTATTCCTAGTGTAAACGTACCGACTCAAATGCGTTGGAACATTTAGTTTGGTCACACGAGTTGAAGAACGAAAGTTACACCACTTTGGAACTTTGCACTACTTGCATTTGACAACTTTTTCCCCAAGTGAAATCTCGCCGCCATAGGAAAACACCTCCGAGATAGTGAAAACTAAGAGAGTTTATTGTATAGGGGCACAACACAATTCCATAGGCTCAGATGAGAATTTTCTAAGCCTCACAGTGTCCGAGTAATGTCATGTTGAAGTTTACAGCCTTTTTGCACTTCAAAATCTTAAGGGGTTCAACTGGTTGAACGTAGCTCGGAGTGATTCAACGTGTTTGGGTGTGAAAGAGTACAATTTCTAGTGTAAACTTACCCACTTGGATGTGTTTGAATAGTTAGTTTGGTCACATGAGTTGCAAAACAAAAGTTGCACCACTTTGCAACTTTGCACTACTTGCATTTGACAACTTTTTCCCCAAGCGAAATCTTGTCACCACAGGAAAACACCTCCAAGATAGAAAAAATTGAGAGTTTATTATATAGGGGTACAACACTATCCCATAGGCTCAAACGGTAATTTTCTAAGTGTTATGGTGTCTAAGTAACTTCATGCTAAAGTTTGCATCCTTTTGCACTTCGGACTCTAAAGGGATTCAACCGGTTGAATGTAGCTCAGAGTGATTTGGTGTGTTTGGGTGCAAAAGAGGACCATTCCTAAGGTAAACATACCCACTCAGACACGTTGGAATAATTAGTTTGCTCACATGATTTGCAAAATGAAAGTTGCACCACTTTGCAACTTTGCACTACTTGCATTTGATAACTTTTTCCCCAAGTGAAATCTCGCCCCCACAAGAAAATGCCTCTGAGATAGTGAAATCTGAGAGAGATTATTGTATAGGGGTACAACACAATCCCATAGGCTCAGACAAGAAGTTTCTAAGAATTACGGTGTCCAAGTAACATCATGTTTAAGTTTGTAGCCTTTTTGCACTTCAGACTCTTAAGGGATTCAACCGGTTGAACGTAGCTCAAAGCAATTTGACGCATTTGGGTGTGAAAGAGGACCATTCCTAGTGTAAACGTACCCACTCGGATGCATTGGAATAGTTAGTTTAGTCACACGAGTTGCATAACAAAAGTTGCACCACTTTGCAACTTTGCACTACTTGCATTTAACAACTTTTTCCCCAAGCGAAATCTTGCCGCCACAGGAAAACACCTCTGAGATAGTGAAAACTAAGAGAGATTATTGTAGAGGGGCACAACATGATCCCATGGGCTTAGACAAGAATTTTCTAAGCATCACGGTGTCAGAGTAACGTCATGCTGAAGTTTGCAGCCTTTTACACTTCAGACTCTTGAGGGATTTAGCCGATTGAACGTAGCTCGGAGTGATTCGGTGCATTTGGGTGTGAAAGAGGACCATTCCTAGCATAAACATACCCACTCATACATGTTGGAATAGCTATTTTTTTCACATGAGGTGCAAAATGAAAGTCGCACCACTTTGCAACTTTGCACTACTTGCATTTGACAACTTTTTCCCCAAGTGAAATCTCGCTGCTATAGGAAAACGCCTCCGATATAGCGAAAACTAAGAGGTTTTATTGTAGAGGGGAACAACACAATCTCATAGGCTCAAACGAGAATTTTCTAAGCATCACAATGTCTGAGTAACGTCATGCTGAAGTTTGCAACCTTTTTGCACTTCAAACTCTTAAGGGATTCAACTAGTTGAATGTCACTTAGATCGATTAGGCATGTTTGGGTGCGAAAGAGGACCATTCCTAAACATTACTAAACAACTTCCAACTACTTTCCCCATGAACTACAACAAGATGACTCTAGAACTTCCACCATTTGACAATAAGTTGCAATTTTGACAACTTTTACACAATTTTGCAATTTTTGTAATATTTTGCAACTTAGACCTTCCAACCACCTAAGTACCTATAAAAGGACTCCTTACATCATAAAATGGTCTAAATTACCTTATTTTTTGAACAAAAAGACTCAAATACCCCCAAACAACCAAAAGACCTCAATTGTCAACATTTGCATAAAATGCTCTTGGTGCTCCTACACCAGTTAGTGCTTAAGGTGTCTCGATGTTTTTGGTCATGAATAAGGTCCTTTGTGATGCAATGAAAGGTAGGTCCACAACTATCCAAACTCAATCACATGTACCTTACTTTGGAATGATACCATCAAACTGACCTTGAATGCTCGAAAAGGGGCTCCAATTATCCCACTTTAACAAAGGAACTCTCCTTCAATCTTGCTGCCCACTCAAAATACCATTGGACAATCCTCAAACTACCTCCAAAACCACAAATTATTCAACCACTGAGTCAAAACTCACTTTCTAAGACCCTCTTTCATGAAACCCTCATTTTTCACCAAATAAGGAGGTGTTTATTGAAAAACCCATCTCCAGACCTCATTCAACCTCAAAATATTTTCAAACATTCTTATTTCACCCTGCACAAACTTAATTCACCTTCAAATTATGCTGCCCCCAAATTTCTCACACATTTCCTTCTTAAAACCTCTCAATTTCACCCATTTTCACTCTTTGTTCAACTAGGGCTTCAAGCCCAAACATCCAAATGACCTACCATGCCTTTGTAGACCTTCTATCACATCAAAATCCACCTGATAACACTAAAACAACCAGGTTCTAACCTTCTTCCAAACTATTGCTTTAATCTTCTACTTCAAGCTATGCCTCGTAGGCCTAAATTCATGTTTTTTCCACAAGGGTAGCATGGAAATTTCCACCCATTGTATTCTACTATAACTCAGTGGAATGGCATAATTAGGTGTAGGGGGCATATGTGCATGATTTCAATAGTAGGGGTGGCCATTTGGGGGTTTGGGAATGATGCCTAGTTGTCAAGAATGTGTGTTTTGAGTGAAATTTGGAGGTTAAGAGTAGGTAGTGATGGAAAACACTTGGGGCAACACTTTTTAAGAGTTAATTAAGCAAGGGAAAACATATTTGAAGGTGTTGGAAACATTGAAATAGTGAGGAGGGGTATGGAGGTGAGGTTTTCAATAAACCCCCTTTGAAACTTGTCAAAAGTGAGGGTTTTGAGTTTTGGAGTGTTGGTGAATGTTTCATTAGAAGATGATTGTTGATTTAGTGCTTATGTACCCTGCTCAGGACTTTCCAATGGTGTTTTGTGTTTAGAAGGAAGATTAAAGGGTAGTTGGTTTTTTGAGAGTTTTCCATCCTGCTCTGCATCACTCTGGTATGTTTATCAACATAAAACTATGATATTTTTTGAATTTCAATATGTAATGATAATGAAATATGAAAAATGTAGTGGGAGACAATGACATTTGTGTATTTAAAGTTTAAAGTTAAAATGTTAAAATTTACCATTTTTCTTGTCTTCAAAGTTGTTTAAACTATATAATTTAACCATAATATAACTAAGCAATATATGATATAATTTAACCATTATTCATTATTTTTTATTGTCAAATATATAATATAACCATTATTTTTTATGCTATTGTACATTGATATTTAACCATTGCTCAAGATTAAATTTTTGAACAGTTTAAACATGCACATGATGAACAAATTATTTTGATTCTCAACTTCTATATATCAAATTATCCAATAATCATGTCTATGTCAATATACAAAAATGCCATCAACGCCAACTCAAACAAAGTTTTAAAAGTGTGGCATATGCCATCTTGATATCTATTCATAATATGCATTCCAAAATGTCTATCTCATCCTAAATTACTAGTGGATCATCAAAATGGAGCCTCTTTGAAGAATTCTTTGGCTCTAAAGGTAACTGCAAGAGAAAAATTCAAATCACAATTGAGATTAGTTATATTATATAATTTAAAATTGAATAATTAACATCAAAATAAATATACATTGAATTATAATTGAACTCCAAAATTGAAATCTTGATTACCTCATATATATATATATATATATATATATATGTCTCTTCAAACCGTCATGAGTCCTAAAATATGCCCCTCTCAAAGAACCAATCATACCAACTTTTGTAATTTCAATCTATATAGGTGAACACAAAAATTTCAAATTGATACAAGTTAGCATACAATTTTCGGTAATAGGAACATATTTACCAAACACAAAATAATATAAACACATACCTCTTTAGGCATCTCTTTTTCTTTATCTCCTTCAAGTGTTTCGACACCTCCTCCCTGAGGTGTTTCGACACCTCCACCCTAAGGTGTTTCAACACCTACTCCTTCAAGTGTTCCAACACATACTCCTACAAGAGGAAAATAAGACAAAAATATAAGTTAATATATAATTTCATTAATGACAATTCAAATGACAATCAAGTATATAATGCATGAATTCAGGCCTAAAAGGCATGGGTTGATGTGGCAGATTGAAGAATTTATTTGAAAGAAGGCTAGAACTAGTTGTTTTTAGTGATATCTGGTGGGGTTTGATGTGTTTGAAGGTTTGCAAGGACTAGGGAGGTCATGTGTATGTTTAGGCATGAAGCCCTAGTTGAGAGAAGCACATTTTTAAATGGAAAATTGAGATTTTAAGGACTAAAAGTGGGTGAAGTTTTGGGGCAGCATAATATTAAGGATTATTAAGCATGTGCAAGCTTAAACAAGGGTGTTTGAAGTGGTCATTAGGTCACAGGAGGACTGGAGATTGGTTTTTCAATGTATTCTCCAAAATCCTACTATATTATAGGGGAAACTAGGCCAATTAGGCCTCTTTTTCAAAGAGACACCTTCCCAAACACCTGCAATCAAGTCAAACACCATGGACAGTCATTAAATATGTTACCAACCCTAATATTTCACAATTTTTAGAGCTCCAACTACTCACCAAGCTACCAATCCATTAAACCCTCACTCTCAAGCCACCAAACCTAGGTTTTCCAAGGAGCTTTATTGAAAATCACTCTTCCCATAATTAACTCTCACATCCAATACTAAAAACATACCATATGATGTTTTTAAATGCTCAAAATACTCTCACAAATGACTACCCAAAAGGATTCCATCCATTCACACTCTAAAACCAGTCAAATTCACTCAAAATCGCACATTTTCACACCAAAGGCTACATGCCATCACTCCAAAACAATCTCCCCTACTCCAAGAATCATCTTCTAACCTATTCCCTGCCTAATAGACTAATTACACTGAGCTATAGTACATACATTAGGTGGAATGATCCATTAAATCACTTGATGACCTCAAAACTTGAAATTTAGACTTCCAGACCCGCCTACAGTATAATCCACCCTAAGAGCTCAAAACAAGATGGATTTCAATGCCACAAAAACCAAAACATAGCTAACACATCCCTCTACCAAAATAAAAACACTTTTATTTAATTCCCTTCAATACGGGCTCATGCAATTGACTGCTACAACACTAAAAAAGAGAAAAACAAACTCAAATTTACAAAGAAAACAGAGCTTTATTGATTAATGCTTGTACAAAATCTTCCACTCTTCTCCACACACTCCTTCATTCAAGATTCACATACATATATTCAACTCCCTTAATCAATAATTTATTGAAAACCAACTCCACAAGTGACCTTTGGCCTTTCTTGACCGTTCAACTTCCCCACTATGCATTTCTTGCACTTCAAAATTTGAAAAATGACACTTTGCTCTAATTTAGAAAATTTGCAACTAAAACCTTCTAACTCACTAATAACCACTAAAATAGACTTATTACATCAATAAATGGTCTATATTACCTTATCCAATCCAAAATAATACTTCATCACCCTATTGACAACCACCGAAGCTTGGTGCAGGAGCACCTACACCTTAATCACAAGAAATTTGATTCTTTGCAGGTTGATGGGTGATCAGTAGGTTGGTAGGGGTGTCTTTAGTTTATTTTCTGTTAATAAGGTCTGAGAATACCATGCTTGATGTAAATGGTAACTTTGGTGTCTCATTGTTCCATATTGTAAATGATGTCAAACATGTTAACAAAATGTCAATGATGACAAATGGGGTCTAGGTAGGTTAATGTTGTCTTTCATGCATAAGGTCATGTTTTGGGTCCAATAAGTTCTAAATAGACCATCACAAATGTTTTAGATGTCTAGGAGGGTCAAATAGTAAAATAATGTAAAAGGAGTCAAAGTGTTGTTAACAAGAATATGTAAACAAGTGTAATTTTGCACTCCAATGGCCATAAAGGGATTCAAAATTAATTTAGAGGCTGTTGTGTTAGTTTTTTTGGGTAATGAAACCTTTAAAAAGGTGGGAATCATCATTGTAAAGGTTGGATTGGAGATTTTGGGAAGAAAATCCAATTTAATTCTTACTGTTTTTAGGAATTTTTTGAGTTTTCCATCTTTTTCAGATTTGTACGGTAATGTAGAGTCATTAGATTGTACAAATTATTTATGGATGTTGTAGTGGAATGAATCAGTAGTGCTTTGCATCTAGTTTGAAGGTTTAGAAGAGAATTTGAAGCATCTTATAGTTGTATTCCTGAGGACTATCGGGTATATCTTGTTTTGGGGTTTTGTAGCTTTTATCATATTTTGAAGGCCCATACACTTACTATGTTCACTGTGATTAGTGTATTGGGTCTCATGGGGAATTTTTTAGGTGTTAGGGAGAGGTTTTTATGTTGATAGAAATAAATAAAGTGGATTGGGATGTCCCTATTGAGTTTATGTGGGAAAATGCATGAAAGTGGAGGTTTTAGTCTAGGGTTTGGTAAAATCTGAGTGGGAGGTCATTTATTTTGAATTATTAAGCATGTGAAGGGTTTCTTGAGGGTTTTTGAGTTGGTTTTCAGATCTGAGGAAGAGTGGAATGTAGGTTTTTAGTAAACCCTCTTGGAATGGCTAAAAATTAAGGGTTTCATAGTTTTCTATGTTAGAAGAGTCAACTCTAGAAACTAATTATGGATTTAGTGGTTTGAGGGCATGGGAAATGTTTCTCCAAAGTTTTAGTTGTCTATGATAAGTATAAAGGTGGGTTGCTTTATAATTTAGGCCTAACTAGCCTAATTAGGACAACGTAGGAGTGGGAGTTTCAAGAGTTTGGTCCAAAGGACTTGTGTCCGACCCTAAGATATGTTTTGTAACTCTGTAATGGGTGCCTGAATCATCCATTGGTTTGTCAATTGTTTTGGGAAGTGTTTGATTTAAGGGCCTAAAACTGGGTTTGCACTGCTACTAGGGTTGCAAGGGTGAAAGTGGGAAATTCTACTTCTAGTTGAACATTTTCAAACTTTGGGAGTTGTTTGGATTGTTCTAATAGGACCTTTTAATCTTGTTATATTCCTCTTGAAGGCATGTTGACACTTTGAGTGAGTTTGGGCCTCCTAGGTTTGCATCAAATAGAGAGCAACATATAACCATCATTTTGCATATCTACATTAATGCAATTTTGCAAAACCTTATACAATCAAACTTAAATGCTTGAAATAAAGCAATGATCAATAACATGACTTTACAAATTCAATGTGCATACTTACCAATCAATCCAGGGAACCATATGGGTCTTCTCTAATCTTTATTGTGTCAAGTATGGCCTCGTGGTCAGACTCACGCACTTTCCACAAGTTCTTGTTTGCAAGTCTGCCATTATATTTGATCAAATGAACATTGGTGGTGACAATAAGGTTCGAGTAGTGAAGAATCTTTTGATGCATGTCAAAGTCCTCAAACAACCAAACTGCAACCTTCTTAATTAGGTACCTTCTAAGCCATGTTCCAATAACAACCACCAAACCTATAGGATATTCTATGTTTTCTCCATCTATAACTAGGGCCTCCAATTTCTTTTTGGCCTCGATACAATCACACAGGTAATAATATGCACCCTCTTCATTGTCTTCATCTACAATCATCACATAGACATGCCCTGCATTGATATGTTCATCTTGTTAGATGTATTTAATGAACATCAAAATAAAACCTGAAAGTAAGATATATTACCTACTTCTACAAGGTTCGATACCTGACCAAAGTCAACAAATGATTACATCTCTGTGATTTGTAGAGCCATCGGGAGCTGATAAGTGTCAAGTGGGGTTAGACTTCTTATAGACCATTCATCAACGCACTCTGTTGACTCAATCATTCCATGCTCAAAGTTTACATGTAGAACAAAAGCATGCCATCTTCTATGTATGGATAGTCCATGTACCTGCATTGGAGCTTCTAAAAGAGTGTAGCTCGCTCAATCCTATTAGTATACAACAATCCTAATATTTTGCAATGTTAGTATCATCTACTAAATGAAAAAATCTATGAACTAAAGAATTACCTTGAATACTTGGACCCATTGCATGATTGCACCACTCGACAATTGATCTTGCATCTATCAACTTTACACTATCTTTGTACTTTAACTCTTCTCGTGCAAGGGATCTTTTGATACATGCACCCACTCCATCATGCTCCCCCTTTCCATTCCCGACCTCTGAGAAGTTCCACATATGTTGAACACCACTTATCCTATGCATCCTGCTCAACCAGTAAAACATTCTAGCATTCTTGAATTGTGATGTATAGTTATCTGACCATATGATATGCTGATTGAATGATATGCCCCTGCTATCCATATCAACATAGAACATATGAAAGAAACCTTTCACAAACTCAGTAGAATGTGTGTGATCATCACTGATGTAAAAGTGATACTCAATAATTTCATGTTATCCTCTGTACTATCATTTGCATGAATGAATGCTATATGCACAAATATAGCAACTTGTGTGGAGTTGTAGTACTGTGATTGCACCTCTTTTTGTGGTTGTAGTGTGTAGTTCTCCATGAATTCAACAACTAAAACAATGCTATGAAGTGGAAACATGTCCTTGCATAACTTGAACTGTGATTCCAACCATTGAGCTCTATGTGTATTCCTTGCATACTCATAGACCACCTGATCATGGAAAATTCCCATAAACTGATATACTGGAATCTTATCACTAACCAATTCACACTTCTTTGCTTCTTTCCCATGTTTTAGACTATAGGCAACTATCTTGTATTTTCCAAATTCAACAATTTTGTCTCCAATTGTGTGTGTACTTACCATGTGTTGGAAAATTGGAAAATGTTGCATGCCACCACAATGATGACATGTGCCATCCAAACATGACTTGTAAAAAATTTAACCATCCTATCTTTCACATAAAATGAAAGATAAGAATTCCCTTGAGGATTTGGGTGGAGGCCTTATGTTACATTCCTGCAAAACATTGTTAGTATGCATATCTACACATATATGTTGATAAACATCATAATGGTTAGAAAACTCTATTGGACTTTCCATTGCACCAAAAGATCGACTTGTAAATTCCCAATACAAGCTTCAGTTAAGAACCACAGGAGGTGGTTAGACCATGTCACAAACCCAAGCACTAGTACTGCAAGGAAGACAAAGGGTCATGTTGTGCAGCTTTTGCACACACGCCCCGCTAGAAGCAGGGACCCTCTTTCGCTTCGGTTTTGGTGTTTTGGCCCTTTCTTTTTGAGGTTTTTTCTTACCTAGGCATGAGCTTAAAGTGTTTATTTTGAATTCCTAGGTGTTTCCCTAGGTTATTCTTTGAAAATCTTAAGTTTTGGATGAATTTCGGGCTTTTGCCCTGATTCGGGATTTTCCACCCTGGTTGGATTTTCCCGGATCCTGCTTAGACTCTGGTTTTGCACCATGGTTCGGGTATTTTCGATCTTCATGGATTTTTGTGTGGGTTGGACTTTCCTGGATTCTGTCCTATTGCCGGCTCCCCGGGTTTCATGACTATCTTATTAGTGGCATTAATGGCTTTGTACGTGCTTTGAAGGCTGATTTTTACTTGATTCTTGAGATCTTTGGTGCCATTATACTAACTATTTGCCATTGTCTGAGTTGAGTCGCATCCTTAGAGTTTGTTTCTTGAGCTTCTGGCTTCGTTTTGGGGTGTTCGAGCTTGAACTGTTTGATTTGGTGGCTATTTCTTGGGTGTTCTCGGCTCTATTCTTAGTGGGTGCCATTGGGCTTCGTGTTTTCCGCTTCTGGGGTCAATTTTCGCTTCATAATGGTATGTGTCTGATTACCCTACCTTTGATTGAGAATTTTCTATGGCACTTGGAGGTTAAATGAGAGTGATTGTTCCATGTTAGGGTTGTTTATTTTTGTGTCCTTTGTCATCTCCCTGGTGAGTCTTGAACTCATGTATCCAGCTACATTTTAATGAATCTTGCCCGAGAGTAATTAGTGAACCCTAGTGAAGACTCAACGGTGGAAACAACTAAATTATGAGCTTTCCTGTGTGCTAATAGCAGATGAGTAGTGTTTTGGGCCTAGGGCAGTGCCATGTCAGATTATTTCATCTTAAAACTGACCTTGAATGCAAAGAAAATTCATGAAAGGTCCATTCCCGACTTTCCCTAAGTGAAACTTTTTGAAATCCATAGTTGGTTCAGTGTCTGGTTGAAATCAGGACTCTCCATCCCTTCTAGATCCCCTTTGGTGTGACCATTTGAGGTCACTGAGATATCATATCGACCACCTTGAGGTTTGCCGAAGTGGTCTTCCTAGGTTTGTGTTGGATCGCCATGACACTACCTTTTTTACACCGATGAAATCTTGTATGCATATCCATCTTTCGATGAGACCTTTGCTTTTGCCAAGAACTCACCCCGTGAGGAGATGTCTCATTGACGCGCTTATTCATACTCACTTTTGGCAGAACAAGTCCTTGTCGCCAGGAGGTCATAATGAGCATTATTAGTTATGTTGATACTCATTGCTTCACCCAGACATCCATCTTTTGGTGAGACCTCCCACCGAACACATTTCACTTTTGTCGAGCTCTACTCTTTTCAGTTGCTAGGACATTACAATTCTCATGCCAAAGGCCTTTCTATTGGCAAGACAAACCTCATCGCCAAGAGCTCATAACAGGTTCCTTTAGTCTTGCCGGTCTTCCGTTCTGTCACTAAGACTTTCACTTTCGCCTGGACCTTTCACCGAGCTCAGAGCTCTTGCTGATATCCTTCGCTTTTGGTGAAACTCCTGACAGTCGCCAAGACCTTACAGCAACCCCTTCCTTTCTTGGCAAGCTCAAGATGTTAAACCGACGAGATTCTATGTCGGTGAAACCTTATGTAGTCGCTAGGACCTCTAGACGAGCTCAAGACGTTATACCAAAAGCCCTCTTAGGTTCATTTTCATTCGCCATGAGAGTATCTTTCTCACATCGAAGGCCTCTCGTGTTCTACCACTAGTCGGCGAGACAAAGAAAATTCACTGAGACCTTACCCCGACTACCCGCTGGTCACATCGAGATGTTTGTTACACCGCCCTTCAGCAAGACTCTGTGACTTTTCCAGGACTTCATATCGATAAATTTTAGTTTGGACAACGTGATTTCTTGAACTCTTATCGTCGGTGAGACAGGGGCGATTCACTGTGACTTTATACCAAAGAAAATCTTTCATCGACGTGACTTTCATATTCGCTTTTGGCAAGACATACCCCATTCGGCATGACCTCTTTCCAACTAAATTTGTTCAGCCCAAATACACTCATTTGCTTCACTGGGACTCCCCCCTAGTCACCAAGATATTTCACTTAAACCACTAAGTCTTAGTGAAACCTATCCTGGTGACCATCTTCGGCATAACTCCCGGGAGTTGCCGAGACTTCTCGACGAAATGATCAGTTCTCACCGAAACCAACATTCTGAGAATTCCCATTGGTTCAGAACTCTTCCCTAACTGCGGATGTCTTTCTGGTCTGGATTTCTCCAAAATCTACCATCTCCCAGATTTCCCAATAATCTTCTTTTGCCCATTCTTCGCAGAAATCCGTCCCTCATGGATTTTCCTGAAATTTGGTAAAAACATAAGGGGGCATGAAGTAATTGGATTCGTTTATAATTTATGATGCATTTGATGATTATATCATGATGTATTTGGATCTCCCATGTGAATTTATTGATGAAAAATGATCGATTCTAATGATTAAGTAGGTGTTTTCTGACTATTCCGTTGGAATCCGATCGGTCTGGAATTTCCCGAAATTCCTCTCTGGCTCAGATTCCACGGATGGTCTTGAAACTCGAAATCTGTTGTGGTCATTTTATATGGACATTAATAACATCTTAACTATATTAGATGCATTCTAAAAGTGTTTTTGATGGATTGACTTTGCTTTCCTGTGGTCTAATATTATTTTCTTGTTGAGTGTAG